>WURT03064715.1:2639-13699 GCA_009936505.3 Holothuria glaberrima | reverse complement strand
TAACCCTGACTGTTGCAGAAACTTGATTAAAAACAAAGAACATTGTTAGATTGCAAAAGACTTGGTGTTATGTGTATAATCTGTCTAATGCTTCATGTACTATATAGACATTCCCAGGAAGAAGTACAGGTAATTATTCCCTATTCAAAGTTGTTAGCACACTATAGCAACTGATACTCTGCAGTCCCCCTCATGTTTTCTCCTGGTTGAGAAGGGGCCTTCATAGTTGTTCGTTTCTTTCCGGAACTAAACGTTTCTCCATAAATGTGATAATTAGCCTGCTGATTGTATCTTTCTCTGTTTCTATTCCAGCCCCAAATGCTGAACAGTTTGTCTTTCTGCTGTCAACAAGAGCTGGTGGACTTGGTATCAACTTAGCAACAGCAGACACGGTTATCATCTATGACTCTGACTGGAATCCACACAATGATATCCAGGCCTTCAGTAGGGCACATCGTATAGGTCAGGCGAACAAGGTGATGATTTACCGATTTGTAACAAGGAACTCAGTCGAAGAGAGGATTACTCAGGTGAGGGGTTTTAAAACTTTCTGGTGGATGTTGGGGGAGGGATTGGTAGGAGAGGGAATAGGTAGGTTGTTGATCAGACTGGGTTTAGGTACTTAAAGCTGAAGTAGGAAGCACATAGTGGTGCTAAGCAAATACGTAAAATAACTGTACCTAGAAGTGTGTGAATGCAAGGGATGACATGTTTCTACTGAAATTCATTCTGATGTTCAGTAAACGTTCTGATGTATGCTAAACACTCTGGGATATGTAGTATACAGTAAAGGAATTACCACATTATCAGAGCAATGCTTATGGACTTGCCCTGACTCTGCTAGGAGGTACCAGTACAGTAGTCTGAGCCAGGTTCCCAGAAAAATGGACCCAAGAATCTAGATTTGGGGCCTCTGACTCTGTTATTGTGGAGTTCAAAACTCAATTTTACCCTGCACTAGCAGAAGAACCAATTTTTGCTCCTGTTAAATATAATTCACAAAAAGGTAGTTTAGAAGTAATATTGTTCTAGCCTTACTCAAATTTCTCCACTACTGTGATGTCCTTCCCCAAAATATTTTTTTTGCATAAGAAATGATTATTTGTTTTTTAAATTGTTGTGTGTGGCAAATATGTGGGCCCCATTTTGTCATGGCCTAACAGTAAAGTGTGTCTGTAAGGCTATTTCATGAAGTGTGTAATGAAATTAATCTCGGTGAAATTTCAATTTTTTGGGAGAAGAGGAGGAAGACCTTGTATAAACCTATATGATGCCATTCATTTAAGTTCCAGGGCTGGTACTAAAAGATTTTCAACACCCATGTTTACTAAATATTTCATCTCCATTCTCCTTTCCTGTCACAGGTAGCAAAGAAAAAGATGATGTTGACTCATCTGGTGGTCCGTCCAGGTCTTGGCTCACAGGCCAAGAATGCAATGTCAAAGAAAGAATTGGACAACATCTTGAAATTTGGTACAGAAGAACTTTTCAAAGAAGACACTGGTGAGTTTTCATGTGGGGAAACAGTGGGGGAGGGCAGGAGAAGAAGGAGGAGGAGGAGGTGGTGTGTGAAGACAAGAAAAGTTAGATCATAGAAGAGAGTTTGGTGACTCAAGAAGAGTTGAGCTTGGTATTAGGGCTTATGGGGAGCAGGGAGGGTCTTATCAAGCATTAAAGAAGGAGGCAGCTGTTTTAGGTAGACCTAGAAGTGGTTTTTACATAATCTGTTTTGATGTACATGCAGGTAAAGAAGGAGGGGAAGAGACAGGTACAATCACGTGGGAAGATAAAGCAGTGGATGAGCTCCTGGACAGATCCAAAAAGGGGGTGGAGGAAGACAAGGATTATGCCAATGAATACTTGGACTCCTTCAAAGTGGCTAGCTATACCATCAAGGAGGATGAAGGAGAGGAAGAAGATGAGGAAGATGATGATGTAAGTTACAAAAGGATTGAATGGTGTGGGATGGTTGAGGGGGTTGATCTTGCTGGAGGACAAGGATTATGTCCATGAATACCAAAACTCCTCCATTGTGGCTAGTTATACCATCAAGGAGGATGAAGGAGGGCGAGGTGGAAGATGATAGTGTCTGTTAAAAAAAAGATTGAATGGGTGGGATAGCTAGGTGGGTTGATGGGGAGGGGGGTTGGTGGTAATGACCTTGGAGGAGACTGTGGATTTTGCCAGTGAACACGGGGGACTCTGCCAAAGTGGCTAGCCATTCTATCCAAGAGGATGAGAGAGATGATGATGGAAGTTATGGGCAGGTCGTATGTGGAGGGGTGGGTGTGCAGGGGATGGTACAAGGGTTAGGTCAGATATGAACTTCTGTAGGAAGGGATTTAGTCATCTGAATATGATAGCGATTTCAGAATGAGAGGCAATGAGAAAACAGCTTTTAGTAGTTTGCTATTTGACTATCTATTTATGTTCATCTAGGAGCCAGAGACAGAGGTCATAAAACAGGAACTGGAACCAACTGACCCTGCCTACTGGGAGAAACTGCTTCGTCACCACTATGAACAACAGCAGGAGGACCTGGCAAGGACCCTGGGGAAAGGGAAAAGGGTCAGGAGGCAGGTTAATTATAAT
Source organism: Holothuria glaberrima (assembly GCA_009936505.3). Taxonomy (NCBI): domain Eukaryota; kingdom Metazoa; phylum Echinodermata; class Holothuroidea; order Aspidochirotida; family Holothuriidae; genus Holothuria; species Holothuria glaberrima. The sequence goes on along the minus strand of WURT03064715.1, from coordinate 11,107 downwards.
GACACTAGTCAGACTGAGAATGGTCAGTTGAAATTAATATTTGTAGTTAGAAATTTTTCATAGCTGCTTATCATATCAGTAGTTATGTGTTGACTGGAGACCAGAATGAATCTATTCTGTAGCTCCTAAACATATCAGAACAAATCTATTGGGAGTTTTCCTTAAATGCATTACTTTTAAAATTAGTGCTTTATGACTATGGTTTAAACAGAGTGTCTGCTAAGTAAGTGTTGGTCTCCATGCAATAATCTTAGAAGGCACATACGCTTGCTGTATGAGAAGATTTTGTAAATATTGTGCACTTGGGCAGAGAGCAATGAAAGGGTTTTCTTGTCTTTATTAACCAGCTGCTTTGAGCTCAGTGGCTTTTGCATTGGTTATTTGGTAGGGTAAGAAAGGCAAACCTCTCACAAAGTTCCCACATGGACAGCTCCTCTTAGACAATGCCTAGCCTCCACAATTTCAACTTTTCTAGAATAAGGGGGGGGGGGGGGGGAGAGAGTTGTTTTCTGGGGTAATTATCTTGGTTGTCAATTGTCCATGGGGAACTGTCCAGAAACCTTGGTGATCAATTTTCTATGCATGCTTTGCACAGGCGGGGGTCTAGTAGATGGACAGAACTAAGTTTTAAGATTGCAGATTAAAATGTACTGTAAGTGTACTGAAAATACAAAGAAGTAAATATAAATAGCTATAGCTTGATACATCCAGGAGCAAAATGTAAAACTATCTAAAAGTCAGTAGAGTTTAAGAGAGGGTGATTGAACTGCAATTGATTCATTATATACAGCACAAGGCAGTGAGTAGTAGCAATTTGCTTTAACTCCAGTTGAAGTTGAATTTTTTTGCAACTAGTTCCTGGTTATACTGTAACATGATTGTGCTCTTCAATCCTCAGCAGGCTGGGATGACAAACTGAGCGACAACTCAAGTGATTATTCAGCAAAGTCAGATGAGGAGGATGAAGATGAAGACTTTGATGAAACAAAAGAAGGTACATTTGTGGTTTTATCTTTCTGTGCTCAAATTTTCTTGTTCATACTAAGATTTAGACAGGCTTTTTAACTTTTTGAAGTCTTTTTATTTTCTTTGCAGTCACATTTCCTAGGATGCACAAAGTTTCTCTTCTGTAGTAGTTCAAACCAAAAAGTTATTGTAGCTCACAATTGCTTTATAAAAGAGAAACTCCCTGCAAAAAGAAGTCTGAAAAATGGTTTACTACCATTTGAAGATAGAGCTGTAGTAATGATTTGTAAGGGAGATGATATATTTGCCTGTTTTCAAGCGACTTCCGAAAGATGGACTGCTTTACTTCCATTCAGCATTGCATCTGTATAATAGTTTGAGAAAAAGGGAGAAAAAGATGTTGAAACTTCTGGAAACAGGTTAAAGGAGAGGGCAGCCCCCCAAGTTTATTTTCAAAAATATGCTAAATCTTATGGATCTCCTCTTATTTCTCTCACAAGTATTTTCATAATGTTCCTGTGTAAAATCATTGAATATTGAGGGTAAGCCATTGAGTAATTCTGCATTAATTTAGGAAATAAGTAACAAACATATTGTCACATGACTGATAGGAGCCATCCCTGAACTAGTGTACCAGGGTACACTTCTTCAAATGGGGGGGGGGGGGATTGTAGTTTCTCCTCTGATGTAAATACAGAAGTGGAGAATAGACCTTATGCATTGAGGTCACACTGAGGTCAATTTGGAGGAAAACAATTAAGCACACGTGCACGAACAGCGTGGATTTGCACGCACGTGTAGTAGAATTACGCGCGTATATGGTTGATTGACAAATGAGCTGCCTGCATTTGTTGACATAATTTGCAATGATACGCACTTTTCCTCCAACGGAGGGAGCACTTTCTGCTCTGTGACATCATATGCATAAGGTCTATAAATAGTGCAAAACAGTGAAAACATGCTGAATTTGTAAGACGGATAAGGATGTTTCTTGTCATTTGTCATTTTTTACAGTCAGAAAAAGTCGAAGGGAAAAAGAGAAGTTACCACCACTTTTGGCCAGAGTGGGAGGTCAGATTGAGGTATGTTTCTTAGTTGTTATGCTAAGTTGCCTTGAATAAGAAAATATTAGTGGGAAAGATATAATTAAGATTCATGACATGCTTTTTGAAGGTTAAAAAACTTACTGAAATGCATTTTGATCTGTCTAGTATGTAACAAATGGTGAAATCAGTATTTTCCTCCCAAGGGTGTATACTTGGAAAAAATCAGTAATGTGTAATCTTGTGACCTACTTTGTTTTATCTAAGTAACTGAACAGCAATAATAGAAGTATGGTTTTTCCCTGGTCACATTCACAGTGAAGCATTTTGTCCAGGGACCCCAATCAGATAACTGCCACATTTTTGCATTATCTCTAAGTCCTGGACAGAGAGTAAATATCTTGAATGACCATAGGAGTCTTAGTACTTTTATTGGTCATTTAGGAAGTCTGCCATAAAGGGCTGAGCTTCAGTGAGTTTTCAAAGCTTAGTTAAGGCATGGTAGAACAAATTATAAGTCATAATATGTATAGATTAAGATAGAACATACATAGATTTATTGGTATCTGTAGCACACCTTGGTAAAAGCAAAAAGTTGCATGCTTATTGCATGTCCCTTTCCTAAGTAAACCCATTTGTTTTAGGATAATGTTGGTGTGAAAGGAATGGATTTTCCATGAGGAGGGCTAGACAGAAAGTTTACAAGAGGTGGTCACAGATCTGTTAGTTACATGTTTTAAAATTAATGGAGATTCAGTTGAGTACATTAACATCTGACAGAAATAATCATACTGGATAATATTTCATGCAGTTAAACCTCCGTGATACATTTAATTTAAATTTAGGTTTTTAAGAAGCTTGTCCCACAAATGTGTCAAACATTGTATGTATGCCCTATTACTGTATAAGTTCAATGCCATTGTACTAAGCTCATTCTAGGTATCTCTCAATTATGTTATAGTCCATTACTATAGGCAAATGCTTTGCCTAAATATACTTTCTCCATGCCAAACTCTTCGCTATTTATTTTATGGTTGTATCTTGATCTTAACAAATTCCATGCTCATCTACAACCTCTTCTGGATACCTTATTTCCTAGGGACAAGATTCCCAGGCCCCTGCTTCCCATATACCAAAATCAGTATTAGCACAATTAACATAATGGGAAAGTGATTAGTGACTGATAAAATATCAATATTAGAAGCTGTTTTCAAAACTGATTTTAAATTTGTTTTGCTTTTCCCCTCTTTGACTAGGTTCTGGGCTTCAATGCTCGTCAGCGTAAGGCTTTCTTGAATGCCATTATGAGATGGGGTATGCCCCCACAAGATCCATACAACTCACAGTGGTTGGTGCGAGACCTTAGGGGAAAACCAGAGAAGCATTTCAAGTGAGTCGACATTCAAGGCTCTAGAGTTACTGTGAAAATGTCGTTACACTGCCACATAATCAGTATGACATAGCAGAGACATAAATGACTGTTACAGCATTTGTTTGAAATATATTGTTCCAGTTTTTCAGATTTATTAGAATCTACTTCAATTACAAAGGGTTGTTTTTCAGTGGACTTTAACTCCTCTTCATCATCTCAGTAATTTGAGTAGGTTTTGCTTTGACTACCTTGCATATCCCTCTTCATCTCTCAAGTGAGTCAAAATATAGGATCGAAAAATAATGTGAAAATATTGTTACATTCCAACTTTATCTGAGATGACAAATCAACGTGGTAAAGTATCTGGTTTGAAGTATATTGTTATAGTGCAGTCATTCTGAACTATTTTACTAAGGCTACCTTACATACCCTATTAAAGCAATAGTGGAAGATAAATGTATACTGATAAAAGTAAATGATTTTTCATAACAAAGTTGACATTACTTGTTTTTCACAGGGCATATGTCTCATTGTTCATGCGTCATTTATGTGAGCCTGGTTCAGATGGGGCCGAAACATTTGCTGATGGTGTACCCAGAGAGGGTTTGTCACGTCAACATGTCCTGACAAGAATAGGAGTGATGAGCTTGATTAGGAAAAAGGTACAAAGTAAAAGAATAAATTAGAAGCAAAAGTAATAAATTGTTTAAAAGGTATTCAGTATCAGTTTCAGCATAATGGCTATGTTAGTATAACTTTTATTTATGTAGTGATTTGAAATTTTTGGATAAATGTTTTTATGGAAAACGTGCACGTCCTCTATTTAGAGTAGGGGTGTCCACCCAGTAGATCATGATTGACTGGGTGATTTCAGACTGATTCTCATTAATCAGGACAGGCTGTTAAGTTTATTTAATTCATAGGTAGGCTTTAAGGAGTGTGGCCTCCTATTTGAACTGGTATATCGTGACAGTCTGCCACCTCTAAAAAGATGTTTCGTGAAAACATCAGGTACCCTTGAATTAGACAGATGATGCAATAGAATTTAGAGAGAAGTATGATAACAAAGCCACAGGTACTTCAAGCTTTAACCTCATTTACAACTGATTTTGTTTTTCTCATTGTAAGGTAATGGAATTTGAACCAATCAATGGTTCAATAAGTATGCCAGAGCTTTTACCTCATCCGGGAGCAATATCTTCCATCAACCCTAACTCTAAACCCCAGTCCAAGCAGTCATCGCGGACAGCATCACCTGCTCCCCCTACACCAACGTCAGCTGCACAGCCAACCCCATCCTCAACCCCAACACCATCAGCTTCAAACCCGCCATCTGTAGCACCATCTACGGTTGATTCTCCCAAGCCAGCAGAGGCAGCGGAGGCAGATAAGCAAGGACAGGGGAGCAAGAATGGAGAGAAAGAGGATAATGTCAAGGAGGAGAAAGAAAAGGAAGAAGCAAAGGAACAGACTACAGAAACTCAAGAAGAAAAGAAGGATGCAGGTAGGAGAAGCTTCATCTTTCGTGCAATTGCAGCTATTCATTGTTTCGGTTTTGGTTGAAACTGGCATCACCTCAAAGCCTGTTTTATTCATAGTATTGAATTATTTTTTTTTAACAATGTCTTTACCCCATTGCAAAGGAATTTTGTTAAGCTTTGGATCCTTTTCAATTGATTTCTCATCAGAAAAACCAGTGGAGGATGAATCTAAAGATACCAAGGATGCAAGTGAGACCAAAGTTGAAGAAAAAGAGGAGAAGAAAGAAGATGAGACGAAAGAAGATGAGAAGAAAGAAGTTGAGAAGACAGAAGATGAGAAGAAAGAAGATGAAAAAGCGAAAGAAGAACCAATGGAGGTTGATACAAAAGAGGAGAAAGAAAAGGAAGAGGCAGCAAAAGAGGAGGAGAAAGATGAGAAGATGGAAGTTGACAAGAAGGATGAAGATGGAGAGAAAAAAGAGGAAGGTGAAGACAAGGAGAAAGTCAAAGGTGAAGATGGACTAGGAGAAGAGGTTAAGGAAGAGGAGAAAAAAGAAGAGGTAGAATTGAAAGATGAAGATAAGAAGGATGTTGCTAAGGAGAAGGAAACTGTTGATGAGAGCAAAGTAGAAGAGAAGGTGGCAGAAAACAAGGAGAATGGAGTGAGTGAGAAGAAAGAAGCAGAGGTAAATGGGGAGAAAGAGGAAGAGACAGAGACAAAGACAGATGAAAAGAAAGCAGATGGAGAAGAGAAGAAAGAAGAGGCAGCAACAAAAGATGAGAAGAAAGTTGATGGAGAGAAGACCAAAGATGAGAAACCCAAGGAAAATGGAAGCAAAGCAGAGGCTGCAAAGGATAAAGAAGGTAAGAAAATAGATCACAATTTTTTTTTGTTTGTAGATTATTCGTCATTGCTTTACCCCAGTTACCAAAAACTTAACAGGAGAGAGGGGTATAAGTGGCTCCCTCCCTTCATATTGTTTTCTTGCTCTTTGAGGGGTGGGGAGGGGGGAGGAGATTCATTGCCTCTCACTTCACACTGTCTTCTTGCTCACTGAATGGTCTTTCTCAGTTACTGCATAAAAAGTTGGAGTCTGCATGTGTACTTCATCCAGTTGTCTGTCTCTAGTGAATTTGCATGATAGTATAATTTGTAGATTAGATTTCATCAGTTTCCTTGTCTTTCCAAATTTGTCACAGAGAGCAAAACCACAAAGCCTCCAGAGAAGAAGAAACTGAAGTTTGTGTTCAATATTGCTGATGGTGGATTCACAGAGTTGCATACCCTTTGGTTGAATGAAGAACATGCTGCCAAGGCCCTGGGTGAGAAGGGAATTGAAATCTGGCACAGAAAGCATGACTACTGGCTCATTCATGGCATCGTAAAGTATCCTTTTGAAACCTGAAAGTCTCAGTGACCTATAAAGGTTTAAAAAACTAGCACTGTGTCATTTGTCTGCTTGGATAGAGATGATTTGATTATTTACATGATAACAGCATAGGTTTGAATACAGCATTAATATGTAACACTGTGAGTCCTATTGGGGAGGGAAAGAGGGAGGGGGAGGGGGGTGTCCAGCTGCTGGGAAAATTTGGAGATTCCTCTAGAATGGTAGATTTACATAAAGTTCAAGAATTGTCTTAGATGGTGCATTTGAAATCCTTACTACAAAATTTTTCAGTTTCAAGTGTGCATGCTATTTCCTTCTGAATTTTGCTCTTTGGAAAGTGGTGAACAATTTGTGTTGCAGGAAAACTGAATATGGACTTTTTGGAGACATCAAGATAAAAGTGGATTATATTTTAATGTTTTTTTCAAAATGTTGAAAATGTATTTGACCTCACTTTGCTTTCACATGGTTCAAAGTATTTTGTATCCCCGAGCCTGATTAATCCTTAACTCTCACACTACAGACATGGCTATGGACGCTGGCAAGACATTCAGAATGATTTTGCGTATGCTGTAATCAATGAACCATTTAAGATGCATGTTGGAAAGAGTAATTATTTGGAAATCAAGAATAAATTCTTGGCAAGGAGATTCAAGGTAAGAAATGATTTGTCTTATTTGTCTTTTGTCTCAGACTTGAAAGAAATGTAGTGTGTAAAAAGAGTTGGGACCCAGAATTGCAGTTATCGTTCATCTGCTCCTTACAGATGGGTTTCACCAACGTCACATGATCTTGCGTCTCTTTGCTTTTCAAGGGCAAGATGGAGAGTCCCTTTGATTTTGAACAGCAAGGGTCCATTGTGTCACAGAAGTATCTATGGTTATGCTGTAAATATGCTTACTTTGCATGCGTTTTGCCCTCCAGTGCTGGGCAACCCCAATCGCGTGACATTACATCCCCCTATACCAATGACTGAATTTTTGAATCGTGGCTTAATGTCCACCTCTTTATGTTTGGCTGCAGGTGAAACAATTGTGGATGTTCTTTTTGCCATCTTCTCTCCCTTTGGCATATTTGATACTTTTCCAGTCTTACCTTTTTAGAGCCTTCTTTCATAATGTAGCATTTCATCTTTTAATGTTTTCATCCATATTATTGAAACATTGTATACAAGTGTTTCTCATTTCATTGACAGCTTTTGGAGCAAGCTCTTGTCATAGAGGAACAGCTGAGGAGAGCTGCTTACCTCAACCTCACTCAGGACGTCAGTCATCCAGCGATTGCTTTGAATGCTAGATTTGCCGAAGTGGAATGCTTGGCTGAGAGCCATCAGCATCTATCAAGGGAGTCCTTAGCTGGTAATAAACCAGCCAATGCAGTACTACATAAAGGTAACAGTTTTAAAACAAACTCACTTGTTGTTTGTGCATTATTATCATGACAGACATCACATGTAAATAACACTTTCAATGACTTTGAAAAAAGGCTCCTGATCATGGAAAAATGGTGCCTGATTCTATTAAAATCTAGAAGACTAGGAACAAAAACATGGGCTGGACTGGTGCCTGGGCCAAGTCTGCTTAATATAAGGCTCAGTCACCGGCAAAGAAAGATTTGCAAATTAGAAAAGTCCTATATGCTTGGCATCTACATTATATTTGGTGTGTTTATTTGGCCCTCTCTGGTGCATGAAAGCTAACTGGTAAAAGGTATCAATTAAATCAGACTGCTGTGAGACCATTTTGTTATATCTTATCAAAATGAATTCCTACATGGTTTGCTGATAGCTAAGCATAATTTGTTAGCATGCTGGCTGGTTTGTGATTACCTTTGCATAGAGTGTTAAAAAAGTCGCATAAAAAGTACACAAAACTGAAAGTCATTCTGTGTGCTTCTTCTCTCTCTTTACCCTTCCATTGAAACAAATTGGGTTTATATTTTATTACTTTACATAAATCAGTGAAATACTATGGAAGCAAAAAGTTAAAGGCTTTTATAAAGAGCATTGTTCAAACTTTTGATTGTCAATTTAAAGTATTATATGAATATTCATTATCTTACAGTTTTAAACCAGTTGGAAGAGCTGTTGACTGACATGAAGTCTGATGTTGCTAGACTTCCAGCCACTTTGTCCCGTATCCCTCCAGTAGCTGCAAGGTTGCAGATGAGTGAACGAAGCATCCTTAGCCGACTGGCAATTCGTGATGCTAACAAG
>WURT03064704.1:0-13700 GCA_009936505.3 Holothuria glaberrima | reverse complement strand
TACTGTAATTGTTCAGTTTCAGGACTCAAATGCCTTGCGAGATATGCTACATCTCCTCATGCCCCTAAAATTTTATTCTCCAAATTCCAGTCTCCTTGTCACCTCAATTTTTACAGGCAGCAGGGTGTAGCATGGGAAGGCAATGGGTAAAAGTTAAATTTGGGAACACTGGAGTGTAGTAGGGGACAGATATTTTCCAATCAGATTAAGAAATGTTTGATTCTGAAATTCCAAAATATGGTACACGTATTTAATTTAGACCTTGCATGGCAGTTGTTTATAACACTATAAAATGATTGCATGAATGTGGGAAAAGCCCATGACTCTAAAATAAATTACAGCATAAATTTAATTTCAATCACATTTGCTCCAGCTTACCAATTGCAGTAAGTACTGTACTACTGTAGGACAGTCCCATCTACATTGTACAAGGGAATGTCATTGGCCATGCACCCCCAGATCCCCAAATAAAAGAGGTGAAGAAATGAATGCTAGAAATAAGGCTAGATATAAATGATACATGATAAATGATGCAATGAAACATAGACAACTTGGAGCAAGTATTCTGTGAAGTAGAAATTACACCTCTATAGTGGTGTATCAAAAGACAGTTATACTCCATAGCTGAGCCTTATGGTCCTGTTCAATAGTAGTGAGGAAAGCAGGGCTGATAGACTGACAAATCTAGGTACAGTAAATTTTGTTTATTTCTCATATTGCACCCACGTACTGTACAGATTGGGGTAACATGGGATTGGATAATTAAGTGTGTTCAATGGTTCTTTCTTTTAAGGGGCAACCTGAAATAATTTTAGCTTTCTTAAGACATCTCAGGAAAGGTTAAAGGATAGGATTGCAATTGGTCAATCTCTTTCTACCCCATTCATCTACTGTGCAGTAGAATCATAGGATGTAAGCTTCAAGTGTGTATATACCCCCTCTAATCCCCCAGCCCCTCCCAACTACAGTCCTTCCCCAAAGTTATGTATGTCTGTTAACTGGCTTATAAAATAGCTAATATACATTTTTTGACTGAGAATTTAAAATAAATGGTAGTTTTGCAATAAAAATGAGGACATGGAACAAACATTATCTTAATTAAATTAGCATGGACAAAAATTCCGTCCCTCACATTCCGTCCCTCGCGCTTCCTTTTTTTCGAAAATTGCATCATACCCTATGTTAGCAGCGAGATTTTTTAAACCCCTTTCAGTCAGTATCACATAGGGAATTGAACTTGGTATACATGTTGTAAATTCATTTCAACTCCTACTAAATTTGGTAAAAATAATAGAAATGTTTTGATAAGCATGGACACCAAGGTTTTTCCATTCGTCCCTCATGCCAACTAACATTCGTTGCTATGGCAACATGCTAAATCTCAGATACATTTAGATTACATGATTTTGTTGTTTGTTGGTCTCTTTATTATTTCAACCATTGAAATTTTATTAGCTAATACAGGGAAAAAACATGCTCCAAATTCCGTCCCTCGCACATACGGCAGTTTTGGCTCTGGCCCATAACTGAACATCCACTTCATGGGTTGTCTGAATAACTACTTTTTTGACTTTTCTACATTGCAAATTGTGGCAGCAGTGGAATGTACATACATACACAAGCCTCTGATAAATATAATCAAAGTCCATCAAAATACATGCAGACTGAGCCAATGCACAATCCTTTGTTTCTTTGTCACCTCAGGTTGCATTACAATTTATGAAACACTGATGGTGAAAGCACCAAGTTACCAGTAATAAATACTCCATTCAAACTTGCAGAAGGTGCATTACAGAACCCTAACTGAACCATATAGCAATGGTCACACATGCAACCATGGTTCACATTCGGGTTGAGACTACACAGGTTTCAGATTCACCTGCTACAGAATGTTTCATGATGAATCTTCTGTAACTTTAACGAGTCCATCTGCATACTGGAATTCCAGACTGTTCTCATACTCATACATGTCGAGTGCTACTTCACAACTTTCTCTAACCACTTGTTCTGTGTCTTTTAAAAAGTCCTTTAATGCCACTAAGCAGTTTTCCTCGGCTATAGACCCCAATGCTTCAGCACACTCATGCCTCACCATACCTTCCTCTTTCTGATTGGCTAGCTGTTTGATAAGAGCTGGAACAGTGACTTTGTTCTGCATCTGACCCAGGACATATGCAATCTCATGTCTGAACAGAGCACTGCTACAAGTAAGACCTGTAACAACACAATTATATGGGAAAACTCTTTATAGCGTACAACTGACAAGCAAAAAATGTAAAGAGAGCTCTTTAATGTCATCCTCTAAATAAAACAAGTAGTATTTGGGAACACCACTATACAAAAGCATCATTAGAAAGAAGAAAGTGTAATCTGACATGAACAGGTAACCCTTCTGCTGGCCTAAAACACTTAGATGTACTATATTTACAAATCTTTTGATCACTGACAATGAGTGCACTTAGGAATGCAAAAGTATCGGAGCACTGTAATCCTTTTCATACTGAGGAACAGCTTTTATAGCAAACAAAGGTATGGTATTATTTATTTGAATACAACTTGTGAGCTATCTTTGGCCCTCCATAACACGGATGAATACAGAATCCCTCTATTCCAAAAGAGAAATTTATATGACTGGATTTTTTTGTAAGAATAGACACTTTCCCTTTCAAGTGGCTGCGAAAAAGACACTGATGTGCTTACCCTTAGTTAATGCCAATGCACTGGCATCAGTATTAGCATTTCTCAAGGCAAACATTGCCCGATACCTCTCAAAGAGTGGCAAGCTTTCATCCAGCAGTTTTCGTTCTACCTCTGGTATACTGTGATCTTTACTAGGAGGGGCTGGATCTACAGATTTAAAGACGTCTGTATCTCCATCCTTTGTCTTGCTCTCAGGACTATTCAACCATTTAATCCTCTGTATTGCCAACTCACATGTTTCAGAAATCTGAAACAGAAAGAACTACAATTGTAAGGTAAGTTAAAGACTTTGGTGGCTTACCTGACACTACTGTAGAGTTGCATCTCCTGTCTAAAGTTGAGAAGCCACTCCATTGTGACTGCTAGATAACTTTTCAGTACAGTTGAAAATGTACAATAACAAATAAGAATCATAGTTTTGAGATCAAAATGTCTTGCAGCTGTGTTCCTTTACAATAAACACAAGGGTTGGACCGATTATTTGTACAATATTCAATATTTGTATTGGCTGATATCCCCTGTTTTTCTTCTTTTATTGATATCTGTACAATTTACCTTAAATGCCAAAACTGATAGTTCTGGTCCCAAAATTTATCAGGCCTTGAGTTTTAGATTTTCCAGGTGTGCTACAAATCAAACTCCTCATTAAATTAAGGAGTGTGGTAGGTGTGCTGTTTCATTCAACTTTAATAGACTTACCTGAGTTCCCATTCTTTATCTAGGTGCGCGAAAAATCGCACTTATCACAGTGATTTGAGGCGAGTGATGGTGTTCGATGGTGTTCGATTGCACTCACAAGCCTCAAAATTCAAGGCCTGATTTATTAAAATGTTACATTATTTTAGTATGTCTGGCTGTTAGACACGACTTTTCCTTCATGAAAATGACACAAAACTTAGCAGTAGTGGTAAATAGCTTGTGGTTTAGTGTGCAGCATGCTCATTTCTCAGATCTCCATATTGGCCGACAATGAGAATAAAAATATCTGTATGGGTATTATCAGCTCCTTGTAACACTGGTACGAAAATTAAAATATAAACACAACTGCAATTAAGACTTGTGACAAAAGTTGGTTTGACAAAAGTTGGTCTTCTAGCCGTTGTTATTTTCTAAATCACACAGTTTTCCTTCCAGATCACTGCTGCATTTTCTGACACTGACAATTCAGTAGTTCAACCATTGTAGAGCTTGTAGTATAGTCCTACTGGTTCAACAGTAGGCTAATACTTTACACAAGACGATTAAGAAAGGTATTTCCAAACATTACAATAAATGGGAGAATGGTAAGGGAATTTCCTCACCTATGGTGCCTTGCATCAAACTGCTTAAATAACAGCAAACAGTTGTTTTGATTACCATTCATAATACCTAACAAGTCTGAATTAGTATCATAACACTGGACCTCTCTGAAAGGGAACAAAAACTTGAACAAACTGATGCGTGAGGCAATCAATTCCATACTGCTTTAACTAGCAAATAATCTTGGGTTAGCCCCAATGGTATCAATGACACATTCATTAGTAGAGACTATCTTGACAATAACACTTCCCTGGTTATAATGAATTATTTCAGTGTTACACACAGGGGATATTCTTTTCTTATCTTTTTTGGGTATTACCTCTGGTATTGAACTTTTTTCATACTCCTGAAGAACTGGTAGCACTCTCTCACAGCCAATAGCCCCAAGAGCTTCCCCTAGAAAGATAAACAGAAGAAATAAGACCAAAGTGTTACTAGGGTAATTTTTCAAGAGCCATGATAACATAGTGACAAGTACATTGATAGTTTTTGGTGGTAGATCTAGTTTTCCATACTGAGACTGCTCCTAATGAGGCCAGCGCTAGAGGTAGGATCGATGCTGCTCTCAGCACACCATGGTTGGGTTTACCTCTCAAAATTTGGAATACCTACAGTACTAATAAGTGAGCTACACTGCAAGAAGAAACATTCTAGAACACAAGGTAGTCACTGCAGTTTTACACCTACCATTTGAACAGATGCATTATGTGTACTATTCAGTGCTGTAAGACCTACAGTAAATGATCTCCACTGAAGACAACACTATAAAATACAAACACTGTAAGTCACTGCAGTTGCATCTACCAAGAATGGGGCACTGCTCTTTATTCTTATAAGCTCTATTTTCTAAGTTTTTTTCTAAGTTTCTGTCTGTCTGTGTTTTGTAAGATGATATTTGTGTCAAAGGTTACTAGCTCATTCAACTTTTTGTTTGTTCTAGTATCCTGTCTAAACTGATGCTGTGCCTCTGAGTTATATTTGTATTTGTGTAAACAAAATAAATTAATGAATGAAAATGAATCATGGTGAGGGATTCTACCAAGGCACCCATTTTAATACCTGCCACTTTTAAGCAAAGCAAACTAATCTGTGAGACTGTGGAGACTCCTTGACATTAACTTAAAAGTCTATTCCAGCAAAGCAACAAAATTTGACAGTTTTATTCAATGCAGTTGAATTTCCTGTATTAAACAGTTAAAAGCTATTTTAAAAGCAATACATTTGAAAGATACTATTTTTGGAGAAATCCTAATTTTCAGCTTCTGTAGCACATGACCGGAAATCTGTGATGTCATCTGGGAAAATTGATCAGCCATAGTTTTTGTATTCTTCAGTTGTTTAAAAGGTTGATACTGTATTAGGAGTTTACTGTAGTTCATGTTTGAATGAAGGTCCAATGTCATTGGTAGGACAATTAGTTGTGTCATCTTACAGAAGTAGTAGAAGTTGACGTTATCTATTCATTTTTTTGTTTGTCAGTCTTGGTTTAGTTGTTGTCCAGAGTGTTTGTAGTAATAAATGTCTGAAGCAGTGTTCGTGCTTAGGCACGTGATTGTGCTAAATATTCCCGCACATGGCTCCTGAAATCCGCGGAAATTCAAGCATCCATTTACTAGCCAATGTGTTCAGGTTAAGCTACAAATAAACAAAATCTCTCCTTTAAAATGAAAATCCCTCCTAAAATTTCTTTTGAAGGTGGGATTTTCTCCTTTATTCTGAAGCCTAGCGCTAACACTGGTCTGAAGCACACACTTAATAAGTTCTTGTGTCCTATCTTCAGCCTTTATGGAATCTTAACACAAATAACTTGTTTGTTGTATCATATATGTAAGTTTTATACTGTAACTAGATCTACACAAATAAATATCCATTCTGTGACCTTAAGAAAACCTGGGAGGATTTACTGACAAAGTAACCAATCTTCAAAAGGGATACAGTGAGTTAATAGGATGGAGTTTAGGTTCAGGTTTGGACAAAGTACTGAAAATGCTTGACCCCTACAACATGCAACCATACAATGCCTTTGATACAATGAAACAATGAAATCTGTATATATTACCATAGAGCTAAAACGAATGGAGTAAAAGCACAGCCTACAGTATGTTGTGAAGACCCTTTACTCAACACTAATTACCACCTTATATTAATCACATCCTCCCTGCTTTGCTATGCCCTTTCACTCTTCTATTGGAATTTCATGCTTTATCCCTCTTGTGACCTTGGTTAGTTCCTTTTCTCTGCAATGAACTGTTCTGACAATCTAGTCTACTTTTGTACATTCAAAACATACAGCTGTTTTCAAATATTTGTCAATTGAAGATGCATACAGCCTTAGCAAAATATATAGCTTGTGCAATAGTTATGTGTGTGTGTTTGCTGTAGTGAGAATATGCACAGTTTTTATAAAAGAAGATACATACTTGTTCCAAACATCCATTAAATAAAAAGTTCTGTACTTATCTTCAAACCATCATGACTTTGACTGAGTTCACTGTAGATCTGAAATCTAAATCTTACAAGGTGGCCTTTCAACATTAGTCATCCTTTCATAGTCTTAAAACTGTACTATGGTTTGGAAAAATGTGACTAAAGCAATTTACGGTCTTCTAAAATATACTGCCTACTAACTGTACTACCGTATTTTCAGTCAACAATATCTTTAGTACCCATTCAGTCATACTAGTTTTTTTTTTTTTGCAGTACTTGTCATTCTTTTTCACAGGCTATGAAAATTATTTACATTGCACCCAAATAAAATTCCAAGAATCTGGAAGTTCCATCACTTTCCATTCAATGTAACATGTCCTCCATTATTAACCTACCTGCCTCATGTCTTACAATAGTATCTTGTGCATCATCCTTTAACACCTGTTCAAGGACTGGAATTGCTCTTTCATCTTGCATCTGACCCAAGCAGTATGCTAATTCATGTTTCAAAAGGGCAGAAGGATCATCAAAGCATCTGGCTATGCATTCTATTGCTGTTTCACCACCAAGATTTCGAAGTGTAAAAAGTGCTCTAAATCTTTCTGGTAAAGATTTCTGACTGTCATTAAGAATTCCACCAATCTTCTGAACCTCTTCAGACTTCACCTCCATCAGAGTATTTTATACCAATGACTAAATCTGGAAAAAAATAACACCTGGTTATACCGATGGGTGCAGTTATTCAGACAGAGCCATTACAATTCTTAGATTGCATATCCTGTTAATGGGAATGAAAAAATACATTGATATTGCTCTTATAGTGTACACCATACTGTTCAAAAAAAAATAATGTCTTATGTGCCCTTGAGTATACTGTAGCTAAAAATATGAAATAAAATTGGTGACTGACTGCACTTTGACTGACATTCTATTTACTAAAGAGCTTTGACACAGCAAAAGAAAAGAATTCAAATTGTTTTCAAATGTTGTTACGTCCATTTTCCTAATTCTATCCCACCATATTTTGAATATGTGCATTTGTAGCTTTGAATGACTGCATCTCACTGATTACACAATAAATCACAATTGTTTTCTTTGGATTACATAACTAAAGGGCTGTAGTCTTCATTAGCGTATAGATGATTTCAATCAAACTGACATTCTTGGCTTTGGCCCTATGCCAAATTATTGTAATGACACAGATTTTTGAACTGATGAGTGCAGTAGCAGTAGGTACTGTACAACATGTAGTGTACTGTCCCGCAAGTTGAGATTTTGAGGGACCAAATAAAGAAAGAAAACACAACTAGCCTTCTTCATTTTCTTTAAAGATATGGTGAAACATCCACAGGGACACAAACTCACCACACATGTATCGAATGGTGCCCAAGCCCTAACGAAACTAGCAATAAAACTAAACTGGGTTTTTATGACATAAGGAGTTACTACTATTGAAGAAGAAGGGAGACTACTGTATTACAGTCTTTGACCATTTTGGGAAGCAAATTAAATTGTAGCAGTTTGTCCTAGTGCACAGATGACAAAAATGTAGATTACACTTCAAAGGAGTCCTATGGGTGAGATGCCAAAGTCTATCTTCAGTCTTCAGCCATCAACACCAAAGAGTGTGTTCCCACTTGAGTACAAGCAGGCGATCAGATCCGGATCTGACCCCGAGCAGGGGATCAATTTGAAAGTGGGAATGCTCTCGTTCCCCGGATCAAATCTCACTGCTTGATCGCCCCTTCAGGGAGGCTCAGACCGCGTGCAGGCGATCAAAAAAACAAGTGGAAATACAACGGATCAAAAGCAAACTAACTACTTCCGGAGCGCAGCTTGTTATTCATATCTCCCTCCACACAAACTTGTGTAAACAAACAAGACCTGCAGACACAATTTCAATGACACAACTTCCTGTTGCTTGAACCGGAGAAGGCGATCATATCTCCCGCAGGGGATCAAATGGGAACGCTCATGCGGTTAGTCACAGACTTTTCCAGTTGACTGAGCTTGGGGAGATCAGCATGGGGTTCAAGTGGGAATACGGCCAAAAAGGCTTAGAGAGCTATCACAGAGTACACAGTCAACAGTTGAGAAGCCAACAAGGGAGACACAACCACCACAAAAAGTGCAAGGTGCAAAATTTATATACAAGACCACAAAACCAAGACAACAAAGTAACGAGTGCAATTAAAAGCAAATGACAAGTGCCCTAATGAGCTGACCGGATGAGGACCCATGTATTTGTCGAAGGGTCCCTGATCCAACTAAAGGGGAGGATCCAGTTGGAGGTAGCAGTATGGAAGGATAAAACAGACGGTTTAAGTAATATTTGTTGGGGCACAGTATTCCAAAGGCAAATACTTGTAAAAAAAAACTGGTATTTGAATGCCTCAGAGTGCAGGGCCTGTACAGGGTTCCCCCTGGCATTGTTTTTGTGAGGCATCCACCTCACAGTTTTTGCCCACAACTTCACACAAATTTGCTATAATTTCCACACGTCTGTACTGTACTAGCTATAAAGTACTGAGTTCTCCCTTATTGTTGGGGTCAAAGTTGGCACCATATTACTCCTTCAAGAACTAATACCACCTCACACACTCTAAACCCAGGGGAAATCCTGTAGTATATAGTTATAACAGTGAGCATGCCTTACAGATGGGGTAATAATAGGAGAGAATGGAATGTTCACGAGGTTGTTACCGGTGGAATACCATACAAGCAAAATGAAAACGTAATTGACGGAGTACAGTACATAAACCTATTGTGGATCTCAGCTTAAGCAACATCCCCCATCCTATCGGCAGTCAGAGGGAAGGCTCTTATCGCCAGATTATTGTTAATTTTTTGTATCGACCACAGAGACAAAATGTTTTTGTCCAGGCAAAAAGTAAACTTCGTAACTCTGCCATCTTTGTTACTGAAGACTTGACCTCCCTGGATTACAAGAAAAAGTCCCAACTACAACCAGTCATGAATGCCGCATACAAAGATGAAAAGAAACCTAGATTCTGAAACGGCCAACTCTTCATTGATGGGAAACTGTATGTAGCCCCAAACTAATTTTACTAAGCAGGTCTGTTCCTCTTAAGTAATGCTATGTGTATCCTCCAAAGAGAGCCTTTGTTCTAATACGTGTATATTTGTATTTATATTCTGTAACTTCCTTGCATGCTTTTGTATATAATTTTCTCTGTTTTTTTCTTTTTCCATGTTGGTTTAATGAATTTCTCTGAATCAAATCCTTCCTCATTACCTTTTCACAATGAATCCAATGATGAGATAGAGAGCTTACTTAATTCTCCAGTTTATAGTAATTTCTTAAATAATACTTTCAAAGTTTCTACTGAGGAAATATTAAGTGATAATTGTGTAACATGCAGCTACTATAACGAATCAGAGTTTAACGATGCATTGAGTTCTAAACACACGCCCCACTCCGCCTTTCATGTCAACATACGTAGCCTTCCTAAAAACCATGTTTATTTACAAGCATACCTTGATAGTTTAAAAATGAAGTTTGATGTTATCTTATTGTCAGAAATAGGACCCCAGTACGCTGATCATCTGTCAGGTATCTTTCACGGTTAGTTTTGATTATGTGTCACACCCCTCCAAATGTGGTGGGGTTGGGATCTTCTACAGGAATGCTCTCTGCATAAAAAGTGTTAAAAAACAGACCTTTCCAGCAATTTAAAATGTCAGTGTTCTCAGTGTCAAGTGGAAGACATCTGGATTGAATTATTTGACTGTAGAAAATCTTTCACTGTACTTTCCTGTTACCATCATCCTAAAGGAAATATTGTACATTTTACTGAAGCCCTGGAGAAAAGTCTTGACCTTGTACCTACTTCCCAACTTTGTCTAGTTGGAGGAGATATTAATATTTATGTGTTAATAATAATAATAATAATAAAAATAATTAGTCTTATAGAGTGCTAAATCCAAAGTAAAACAATGCTCAAAGCGCTTCACAGGTGCAGATAACAAAAACAAAACATAAGTTAAAAACATTGAGAGAAAAGATAAGTTTTCAGAGACCGCTAAAATTGGTCGACAGAAACCAGAGCCTTGATATTCATTGGAAGCGAATTCCATAGACGGGGTGCAGTGGTAAAAAGTTCGATCCCCAAAAGATTTTGTACGGGAGAAAGGGACAATTAACTGGAGTAAGTAACCGGTTCTTGAGGATCTGCTTCTAGTTGCTGGGTGTAAATAGTCTCTTAGATATGCAGGAGTACCAAGTTTAAAGCTGCGAAAAGCCATGAGCAGTAATTTGTAATCAATGCGTTGTCTAACAGGCAGCCAACGTAGTTCTTTCAAAAGCGGGGTAATGTGACAAAATCTACATGTTGAAAGTTCATGTAGATGATCACTATACTGTCAATGACTACATGAATCCTGTGCTTTGTAAAAATTTTATTTCAACCATAACGCTCCCAACTACTTTAGGTTAAGTGATTCAAGTTTTACTCTCATTGATCATATTTTCATTAGATCACCTAAGAGCCTAGTTGGCAGCAACATTTATTCAGGTACCTTCTGAACTGATATGAGCAATCATCTCCCGAATTTTTGTTATATTGAAAAAATATATGATGAAAAATTTATTGAAAAAATAAATGACGAAGGAATCAAGGACAGGCCTCTGATAAGGTTCTACACCTGAAAATCTCGAAACTGTACCGCAGAGAAGTTTAAATCCGCACATTCTGGATCAGCACTTTATACTTTATTTACTGCATTGATCTCGAGACACGTACGGTACTGTCAACACTGGTTCTTATTGTAACTGGGTAGAAGGCATTAACGTAGACTATCCATGCATGTGGGCTTACGTTAATACCTAAGCAGTATCCCGACCTCTGTAGCCACTATGCAGATTTACACAACTCTCTGAACGTGTTACAACCAGGTATGATATACGTATTGACTTCCTGAAGTTTTTGCACCACGTGTGTTAGTTAACATTTCAGTGCTTTCTCATGCACTTTACCGAAGTTTTGTACAATGGTGGGGTACGAGACTCAGGCTATGGATGTGCGTACTGCGTACGCTGTACAACAGTACGGGCATTGATTTTTACAGCTGGCAGTTTTGTAGGGCCATAGGCCTACATACTGTCCGTAGGCTGATCGCCAGACTACACATGTAACATTACAGTGTATACAAGTCTAGGCTGAGTATATATGTGGCATTATGTACAGTATCTTCAGGCTGGCAGTTTAAAAACTTGTCAGGATGGAGGACAGAAGAGGTAAGCACAATGCCTGGGAAAGTTGACTGAAATCCTGCAATGTAGGAGGTAATTTTGGCCAAAATTTTCTTGGTACGCTCCACACCAACCGGTGGTGCTCCACTTAGATAGTATCTGCCAAGCAATTCTCTTGGCCATTATTAAAATCCCTCGTGCACCATTACGAGCTTTCCAATCTGGCACAAATTCCCAAAGAATAATTCCCCCTCTGGGTGGTGTACCTGTCAGGACAGGAGGAGGTTATCATCATTAGATACGATGTTGTTGGCCTTTGGCCATTTCATCGCTGCAGAAAATAATCTCAGAGTTGATCCTCATGGTGGAGAAATGTCGGAATGGTCACTGTCAATGTGAAAAATAGTTACTCTCTGCATAGGCCTAGGCATACTGTAACTACAACTGGGTGTCATCCATGATTACTGACACTCTGACTGCTCAAGGGCTATTCTAGCCTCCAAATAATTCATTAATATTGCCAATGGTCACTTGTAGTTGTGGAAAAGCCCTTGTCTTTTATCGGTTGCAGGTTTGCATTGGGCCTAAACTTAATTGGCATTAAATTAGCCTTTCAACTTGAGATAGGGCCTAAGCCTACGTACTGTAGTATAGCCCAGCATGATGGAGCCTAAGTTAGCCCTTGAACAGGACCCAGCATTACGTTCCTATACCATACACTCCAGTAAGGAGTGACTAAAAGGAGCGGATTACACGGTCACGTTCAGGGACTAGGCCTAGATGGAGCCTATTGTGAAGTCTGGAGTGGACCAAATGGTTTATCCCAGTTAATAACAGTCTCACTCAATACTTTTAACAAAATCGCTCAAAATCACAGCAAACTAATGCTCTAATTACCTGTTTGAAGTAGTTTGAGATAATTTGTAATTTCTTTCATAGGAAAGGCAAGCCCCTTCAATTCTGTCAATCTGTAAAATTGTCAGTGTGTGTACCACGTTCACAAGCACTTACGAGAATTAAGTAAGTGCTGATGTAAGGATTGGGGCTTAACATGAAATATAAGGTAAACAATTATAGGAACAAAAAAATAGTATCATTTGAATTAGAATGTAACTATAGAATACTTATAAATAAATAAAAAATAATATTTGTTAATAATATTTTAAAGCGATTAAAAGAGCATTTTGAGGAATATGAGACAACATATTTAACTGATCAAGACGTAGCTACCACTAAATTAAAATGGTATGACGTACCACCTGACTTTCCATGTGACATCAATAATAAAACAGCTGTGACCGTGACCTTGAGTGTCGGACTCGGAGAGAGGGGTATGGAAAATTGGTCTTGCAGAAGCTGAATATTGATCTATGGTTGCACCCGAAAGGTGGTCTTTAGTTCTATTGCTTTAGATTTGTTTTTTACAACAAGCAGGCTTTTGTCTTATCAGTGTGTAGAAATTTTTATTTGTCACGAGAGGTGTAGGCCCTAGGCCTAATCTTTGTCAGCACAAGTTTGTATTACTATTAAGTATTAGCCTACTCCTAGGCCTAGGCTATATTAAACAGTATAGGCTACAAATAATGAACGTTTATGAGTGCAATAGTATGAATAATTTCATGAGTTTCATGAGTTGAAAGATTGAATGATCTATTCAATGAGGCGAAGCCAAGGTGAATAGAACATTCAGTCTTTCAAAGAATGAAATTATTCATACTATTGTACAAATGGAAAACATTCATTAGGCCTTTTTGTTCTATGATGGCACGACCTAACAAGGCCACTCTAGGAAATTTTTCATTTTTTGCAAAATAAAGAAAAAGAATGTGAATCTGTTTGTCCAAATCTCATGTCAGACTTGATCTTCTTCTTTGCAAGCTATAAATCTTTACCACAGAGAGATACCGTACAACAAGTTCAGAGTTTTCAGCTTAAGCCTAAGATTGTAACCAACCTAATAAGGCCAGCCGGCCTTGCCTGCAATTTTTGTACAGAGCTATGTGTACAGGCTCAGTGTAGGCAGTTTGCGCGTTAAATTTGAGGCTGTATTTCTTTGCATGTG
>WURT03064682.1:0-13703 GCA_009936505.3 Holothuria glaberrima | reverse complement strand
AATCCAATAGCGTTGTCTCTAATAGACTTTTTGTGGTTATTAAACCTAAGGCGGAAGGAAGTCCCGGTTTCTCCAACGTAGAGTCCGTGTTTGCACAGATTACAATGAAATATGTAAACAACATTACAAGAACCGCAATTAAGGTTGGGGGATTTTAACGGAAACTATATGTTAGGAATGCTGACCCGGTCTCCAGTGTTGATATGTCTGCAGATTTGGCAGCGTTGTTTGTTCCTACTAGTGGCTTCACCAGAGGTCGGTAATTAGGATGGAGCGATAAATTTCCTAAGATTAGGGGGCTGGCGTAGCGCAAGGAGAGGGGGATCAGCAAATAGGTAAGAGAGGGTGGGTGGTCTTTGAGAGATGCAAAGGATTGTTTTAAGGTACGTGCAAGACTGGGGATAAAGGGGTGGTATTCAAATACAAGGGGTATACGTTTGTTGGGAGTTTTGATTTTATATGTTAGAAGGTCCGACCGTTTGTTACGAGTAGCATAGGCGGGCGCGCACACAATGATTTCTCCCAAAGGTACAGATCACGTCGCTTAGTTGAATCATTGTAGAGCTTTGCCCTCTTCAGAAATAGTCGTGTGGCAGTAAATGAAATATTGTTTTCTTCAGGGGCGTCGATTTGATTTTGGAAGAAGGGGGGGGGGGGACATCTGACCTAAAACTGCTGTCCTGTTCTCGCGAGGAGTCTATAAGAGGAGGGTACCCAGATGCAAAATGGCCCCAAATGTTTCAATATATGGGGTTACTATGAACATTCGGGGTATACTCCATTATCCAAAGGAAAAACTGCATGCAGGCTCAGCCTGGGGTGGTGCTTTGATTTGCCGACATGGGGGCCAAGCGTTCTGACTGGGGCCAACTACTTTACGCCCTGATAGATGCAATGGGTTGCTGAAATGATTTTGACCACAAGAGATAAGGCGCGCCGCGAAGCGCGCCGAAAAAATTGGGGTTATATTGAAAAAGATTTAATAATTTTGTTTTCATTAAGAAAAGTTGAAAAAGTTTGGGTTTTTCTGCCCTACTTAAGAGTAAACCAAGAAATTTGATGGGGGCGACTGCACGGTCTCCGTCGGGGAGTACATTCTTCATCTTACCCCTTAAGGCTCCCAGACGAAACTGAAAACGTTTTTTTCCCTACAACCTATGTTTGCCACGATGGTGAGGTTGAAAGAAGAATCTTCCAAAAGATAGGGAAAATGGTGTAACAAAATGTGCTTTTGTTTTCGGGGGATCTCACTCGTGTTTACTTCAATCAGAAGGAAAACGGTAATATTAGCCACAAAGGCGGAATTGAGTTGTCTTCCAGCACCCCGATTTAGACAAGAGGTTTCGGTTGACTCGTGAGACCGGACATACGTAATATTAGTGCTTTAAGAAAAGTTAAGAAAGAATCTAGTAAGCTTTAGGCCTCTGGTCGAATTGGTAACTGCCTGGTCAAGCAGTACTGGGTAAATCTTTTATTATAGCAAAGGACGGGAAATGTTTTATATCGTTACATGTTGACTTGATCGTAATTGGGAAGTTATATGTAAATTGCATGTAAGTACCTGTCTAGCTTTTCGATCAGTCCTAGTAATGTAGAGCTGTGACTGGCTGAAGAGAGTTCTGCGCCGTTGCACAAGAGACCGTTATGTGCGATGCCTACGGGGCTGACGTAGAGATTTCTCCGTGGTTTATAAACAAAAACACGACGGAGAATCATGGCTTCTGTCGTCTGCCTCAAGTTACGCTTCATCTGTTGTGGTTGGGTTAGGTGGGCAAATTAAACAAATTAGGGCAGATTTCTCACACTTAGACATTTTTGGGAAAGAAGACATCTGTATCGCACTGCATGTGTGTAGACAATATTGAGCCAGTCAATAGCTGTTTTGCTATGCGCTGGCGAAACTTTATCCGCTTTGGCTTGTTCGCAGTGCGTTGGCTTAAATTTAGCCGGCGAAACCTTTCTACGCCGTGCGTCGACTAAACTTTAGCCTGCGTCAGCGCAATTTAGCCGGCGTCAGCGCAATTTAGCTGGCTAACCTCTTAGTGCGCCGGGTACTTAGTCCTGTATCATGTATGTGTCAAATATTTTTATACACAGACCTAGGGATTTGCGGGTTGTACACAAGGCTTCGGGATTCATTGTACATAGTCATTTCATAATGCAAATAGCTAGTTTTCAATACGAATTCGGAAAGCTTCAGCAGTTGTGTCCGTCTAGTTTCTCCCCCCTTCTGTTATTTACTCTGCCGCGTCTGTGCTACCAAGGAGTTTGCGCAGTCTAGAATTCTATAGGTTTTGTAGTGCAGGTCTCACCATCGCCGGCTTCTCATCGTCCGACTTACGAGGGGGAACGCCTACAGTTAGACCGGGCGGGACGTTACAATAGGTTAGAACTTCGCAACGTTGCATTTTGGTGTTCCTTAAGAATCACGACTACAGTATTTGTGGAACCTTTAACTTTCAATAAATCCAATATGTTTGAAATGACGGGCGTTACAGCAAGATAGAACTGAAGACGAAAGCGAGCGCAGAGCGCGAATTTTTTTCGAAGTTATAGAAAGAATTGAGACAGAACTTACTGCTTACTTACTTACTTACGGACCTGATAAAGAGCCACGTGGAATACCTTCTGAGCATATCTATGTCTTCACCGCTACTCGCCTACATGTAGTGTTTTAGTTACCTCACTTTTTAGGTTCAGGTGACAAAAAGTGTGTGTGGGGGGGGGGGACAAATGTGTTAGTGTCTCCCCTCTCTCAAAAAAGTGGAGGGGACATTTCCCATCGTCCCCCCCCCCCAATCGAAGTCCCTGGTTTTCTATAAGGGACCAGAAAACTTTGAAGAAAACGGATGTTTTTAGATTTTATATCACTGAAGGATGTATTATAGTTCCTCCATCGATTCTTATAGAGCTTTTCAGCAAGGCCGATATAAGATTCAACAGCCGTTCGCATTGTGGCGGTAGCTGGATATATTTCCCCCCTCTGTGAGACATTTATCCGGGACGGGAAAGGAAGCACTGACTCCACAGTTATAGTTATCGACTCTTTTATCGGGATGTTTTGAAAAAAGATATTTACTGTGCTAGTCTATATTGTGTTGGTTAATATCCATGCAAATATAACTGAGTTTAATCGTTCTCGTCCTTGATATATTACCCCGTCGGTGAGGCATTTACCCGGGAAGGGACAGGAAGCTTTTTTGCTTTAGTTTGAATTATCGACACTTTTATCTGGGGGTTTAGAGAGAAAGGATTGGTTGTGGAAGGCTATATTCTGTTTAACATTATCCATGTAACTATAACGGAGTTTAATGGTTCTCGTTAGATCAAAGAAAACATTAAACCTCCGTCATGAGGAATGCATAAAGAGGTTACGTCCATGATCGCGAGGATGACATTTTGTGTTAGTACGACATTAGGTTTAGCGATTACTCAAAGTGAGAGCTGACTTAAATGTATCTTGGGATGGTATAAAAATGAGGTTGTAGAAGTAAAGGTTGCCTAATGTAGGATGAAATTCTTCAACTGGCCCCCTATCTCGTTGCAAATTCTGTCAACACCTTGAGCTTTCCCCAAACATATATCACCATGAGTCAAGCAAAACATTAAATCCAGGATGGTTAATTGTGGTCATTCATGAGTAGATAAGGCACGTAAGAACCCCCCCCCCCAGTCCTTTTTCAAGATTTTCAGTTGTCCTTTATGATGTTCCTGAGATGTCCCTTTCGAATGGTTGACGGATGGCCTCGCACCCATTCGAATAGCCCGCGAAGAGTCTTGCGCAATACCCCGTATTGCACAATCGGTATGGATGAAGTCCTAGACCATGTGAAAACAAAAGCAAACGGTGACCGAAATAAAACCGAGGGGGGGGGGGGGAATGGTATGTCACCTGCAAGGTAGCATAACCCATCGAGAGGAAAAGAGCCCGTGAGCGAGGACGTCACGTTTGAGGCTTTGGGTGTTGTTGAGTGAGAACAACATGGCGCAATAAATATATAACTGGGCTGTGAAAGGCGAGAAGTCAAGCGCGTTGGAGACACCGGTGATAGAGGGCGTTCCTATCTAGAAAAAAAAAGGAGCGTAGAAAAACTTATCCTGACAATCCTGTAGGAAAAAAGGGCACGATAGAGGCGATGCAAAATGATCATATTCTAAACCCACATGTAAAGTGTTCCCTCGCTTCAGCGGTATGGAATAGACACGGTACACTGTATGAATAGGGTTTGCCAGTGTGTGTTATACGGACTATGGCTCTGTTGTCACAGGGCTTCAAAAAAATCTTGTTCTGGCGATGCTTCATCTTGCTCTGGTGATGCTCCATTTTGCTCCGGCCAAGCTCCATCTTGCTCTGGCGATGCTTCATCTTGCTCTGGTGATGCTCCATTTTGCTCCGGCCAAGCTCCGTCTTGCTCTCGCGGTGCTCCATTATTGAGAAATATTGGAAGTGTGTCCTTCGTCACGCACGTTCAAGAACATGCGCAATCGGTACAACTGACATCATAGACTATGAATAGAAAAAAAAAACTTACGGACTATGAAAAAACCTTCGTCGAGTTAGGGCGAGTCACTGAGTGATAAGTATGGCACACACATCGTACGGAAAGATAGCTCGAGAACTGGGGGAAGATTATGTCCGGTATAACTTGAGTTTTGATACAGATACAAGCCCTTCGTTACACGCAGAAAACCTTCGACGCGTAGGAGACCAAGTGGAAGAAAGATACAATGTAGCGTTACAATGGACGATCAGTCAATTAAAGTACGATCCTATCTTGGATGGTGAAAGGTCCGTGAGAGTCATTTTTGACGCTATTTTCGAGAATGAGGAGTACAGTTGGGGTAGAGTTGTGATGGTGTACGTTTTTGCGGCAAGATTAGCTCAATATTGTCCAGCGCAAGGCTACGAGAAAGACACCATCGAACAGTTTGGCCGATACGCGGGGGAATATGTAGAGTGTCACTTGAAACGCTGGATAGAGGAGCAAGGTGGTTGGGTAAGTGCACGCATTTATAGATTATGTCTATTACCTAGCCTATGAAAGACAACGAGTCATGACCCTATTCTCATTTTTCTTCAACAGAATCATTTTCACAAAACATTCAAGACGCTACCACGAAAGACGCCTTCCTACATCGCTATTTTTACAGTCCTCGGGCTATGTTTGGGGGCGTGATGGCTTTACGACGCATGTGCAGCGCGTAAAGACCAAGTTCAGACACGTTCGGGGCACTATTTTGCAACACTATGACGTCACCCTCGGAAGACAATAATAACAAATATCGACCGCTCGTCCAGACATGATTTTTTTTCGACCTCTGATGTAAGAGTATATCGCAATACTATCTATTTTTACGGTATGACATCAGCCTAGACGCTGCTTCATCGCTTTTTTTAGGCCGTAAGGAGGCTATATAAAGTACCCTTGTTTTTAGGCCGTTACTCATTTCGAAACTGCTTACCATATTGCTACGTTATATATCTTCCAAGCTCGTGAAATATTGGCGAACTTTTGTCAAACTCAAACATCTGTCAGAGTTTAAAATGGACGACGCTCAGATACTACCAGAACTCTCCGACGAAGTGTACAAGGCCATTGACGCATTGGAGAAGTCGGACTTGGACGAACATATTCGCCATCATTTGGAAGAAGAATTCATCCCCAAACGGCTAGGACACGTCGATTATGATTCTGTCGAACTGAATTACACGTTATAATGTTGATCATGTGTAAAGCATTTTCATATTAAAAACAAGAACATATGAATACATGAGACAAATAACCACAAAGAAACTCGTTTGTATATTTTTTACCTTTCATTGTTTTCTTTAACACTTCAAACAAACTAATCCTACATCATTCATAAGCCACCCCGCAGCTTAACATCTGGACCCTAAAGTGTATACACCATTCTAAAACCCCCTTGCCCCTTTGGAAACGACACTCTGGGTCCCAAAGTCCCCGTCATGGTGCCCTCGTCATTACAAGGGAAATACTGTAGTTGTGGAAAAATTATGGCATAGGAATTAAACGTTCGTCCGTGGCTGCGAGGTATGCCGAGACTTTGCGTCTACCAGCTTCCATTGTAGACTTCATGTCAAATCACATATTCTGTAAGGCGCGTTTTAAAATGTTCCCCATGGCTTTGTTCATTTCGGTCAGTGCTGCCCAAGTTTCCATGGTGCCAGACACATTTCCACGACCCTCTTCCTGTTCACCATCACTATCTTCTGCAGATTCCTCTTCGCTGTCAGCTCCCTCAGTGTCACTGTCGGTGCTATTGCTGTCAGTGTCAGTCACGGTATCTTCTTTCATTGGTTCCGAAGCACTCTCGTTAGTATCACTCTCGGAGCGATCGTTATAGGAACCCTCATTGGAATACGTAAAGTCACCAGGTTGTTTGACACTGCCCTCACTAGCAACAGAGTTCCCATCCATCCCTTCTAAGTCTTCTTCACGACGTTTATGGATCCTCTCTACACGGCGACGGAGATTAAAGCTCCGGGTAAAAGTAGATGGGCAAATAGGGCAGCGATGCGACATTTCGAAAGTGGTGATTCGACCAAGGTCTTCTTAAAAATGTGAGATCAACGGGTCATGGACCGACTTAAATGCCATTTTACCCCGACAGCTGGGAACAGACACACTGCAGTGGAGCATTGGAGCACATGAGCATGCGCGGTAGAGCACCCGGCCAGAGCAAGCGGGCGTGCGCGGAGATGCATTCGGAGCAAGCCATGCGACCATATTGCCCTGAGATTACCTGTAAGAGTCCTTCAACTGTTCAAACCGTGTAGCAACCTGCAATTACTTTCTTTCTTTCTTTCATTGTATTTCTTCAGTGAATAAGCGGCACATCATCATCCCGCTTAGAAATGTTTCCCCTTTTTACCCCAAGATCATTACGCGTTTGCCCTCATCCGAAACAACGTAATAGCCCATAGAATAGTTGTGACGTTTCGTAGTCGAACGGTCGTTGTATAATAAACACAGCTGTAGCAGTTATTGAATTCATGAACCAAATGTATTCGTTAAAGTCAATTGATCTCGTTGAAAATAAGCGGGTTTGTACAAAAATGTAACAAAAATGGAAATATAGGATGAACGGATGATTACAACCAGAGCAAGATGATGCATCGCCAGAGCAAGATGGAGCTTGGCCGGAGCAAAATGGAGCATCACCAGAGCAAAATGAAGCATCACCAGAGCAAGATGAAGCATCGCCTGAGCAAGACGGAGCTTGGCTGGGGCAAGATGGAGCATTGCCAGAGCAAGACGGAGCATCACCAGAACAAGATGGAGCATCACCAGAACAAGTAAGGCACGCCTAGGAGCGAAAAGCAGCGTTGCCGAGAGCATAGTCTACGTGGGAGCCCTACACTTTTCCTGATTGCGTAGCCTGACAACACAGTCCCAATTTACAGGCTGCCCAATGGCTTCTATTTTTTTTTTTATCTTTCGTCAAACTTGGTGAATCTGTCGCGAAAACATCTCTTATACAATTCGATCATGTGACTATAGTGTCTTCCCCGCACACTCCACCCTAGGGGGAGAACCACATTGGCGTAGAGTACTGACGCTCAAAAGAAATAGCAACACACCAGCATGCCCAGTATGTTAGGCCTTTCGGGAGAGTTTTTGATGAGTTGCACCCTTGTCTAGACGGTACGTGGGATATTCCCTCTTGCCTTTCATCGATTGTCGCGTGACTCATTGGCGAGCAATAGCTTTTCCAACACAACACTAGCGTTAATGTAGCCTCGCTCAGCTGGTTGATTGGCCCCATACCATAAGCTATATGGGATAAATCACTCGGGGGAGGGGGGACACTGTGAATCCTTCATGCTTGCCGTTTTCAAATGTCTGAGCATCATTCCAGACCCATTGCATTAGAAGGCCTGCATATACACTTCCCCAGCTAACGGTATCCTGTACAATACGATTTCCTGCGCGTATATTGACTCCCATTGTTGATGCGATCGATTTTTTTGAAGCCCTGTGACAACAGAGCCATAGTCCGTATAACACACACTGGCAAACCCTATTCATGCAGTGTACCGTGTCTATTCCATACCGCTGAAGCGAGGGAACATTTTACATGTGGGTTTAGAATATGATCATTTTGCATCGCCTCTATCGTGCCCTTTTTTCCTACAGGATTGTCAGGATAAGTTTTTCTACGCTCCTTTTTTTTTCTAGATAGGAACGCCCTCTATCACCGGTGTCTCCAACGCGCTTGACTTCTCGCCTTTCACAGCCCAGTTCCTATATTTATTGCGCCATGCTGTTCTCACTCAACAACACCCAAAGCCTCAAACGTGACGTCCTCGCTCACGGGCTCTTTTCCCCTCGATGGGTTATGCTACCTTGCAGGTGACATACCATTCCCCCCCCCCTCGGTTTTATTTCGGTCACCGTTTGCTTTTGTTTTCACATAGTCTAGGACTTCATCCATACCGATTGTGCAATACGGGGTATTGCGCAAGACTCTTCGCGGCCTATTCGAATGGGTGCGAGGCCATCCGTCAACCATTCGAAAGGGACATCTCAGGAACATCATAAAGGACATCTAAAAATCTTGAAAAAGGACTGGGGGGGGGGGCTCTTACGTGCCTTATCTACTTTCATGTAATACTACCTAGGTTCATTTTCTGCAGAAAGTGTCATCTCGCTACATACGGAGAAGAACCAACCAGTGCACTCATTTCAACCACTGCTTTAATTATTTACAATTTATAATAATTAATTAATCTTAAACAAAGCCCATGCGCAAAACAACCCTAGATTCCGCTTGGATGAAAATTGTAATCTACCTCACAGTTCAGTGGCCCCATTTAAAGTGTGTTTTGTTGTATGGTAATTTTAAAACCGTACGGATGAAATGCAACCAATACTTAACAAAAACATAATTGAAAAACTAAAAAAGGCGATGGGATGATCCTTTTCAAGGACATTTGTTCCTCCAAATGACAATATTGGAGTAGTAAAAATCCCCCTACTCGAGCTCCCGTACTTTTTAACATCCATATCAACGACATCTCTATTTAAAAGGTATGGAATGCTGTATTAAACATAAATGGAGACGAAATGGTACACAGAAAGCAAAACTACATAAAATAAAGCTAATGCACGGAGATGAGACCCCTGACATATAGAAAGCGAACAATCATTTATCTCCTC
Organism: Holothuria glaberrima; assembly: GCA_009936505.3. NCBI lineage: Eukaryota > Metazoa > Echinodermata > Holothuroidea > Aspidochirotida > Holothuriidae > Holothuria > Holothuria glaberrima. The sequence goes on along the minus strand of WURT03064682.1, from coordinate 4,521 downwards.
TTCGTACTACAGCAATTTTGTTTCCCTTACAAAAAATGTGTCAATCTGGGCCTCTAGCCTATAACCGTGAAAGATCACGCGTGAAAAACAAAACATGCCACGGGTGTTCTTTTGAATTTGCCTCAGATTTTCTTAAGAACATTGGTTTTAATTGCCAAACTTTTGGTTTGTAAAACATGTGTTAAAGTGTATTAACTTACTAATCTGTTTCAATCTCCAGATAAAGTAAATTTTTTCACCAAAAATACCTGTGATTACCCGTAGCAGACAAGTGTAAAAACCTGAGAATTTGGAACAAATTGACACAGGTTTTTGTGAGGGTAGCAGATAATACCCCCAAGCCCCTGGGGGCCCCAACACAGGCTATGGTGGTAAAAATAGCTAAAAGCGTCATTAATTTCAAAGGCTATACAGGGTGAGGAGGGTGTGTTGATCAAAACGACAGTCGACACTGAAATGCACTGACCTACAGTCGTCTTGCCATGTAAGCATCGGGCAACTATACAGCTATTCCCTTCCTAAAAACATTAAAACGTCAATGAGACAAACCTGGACAAACGACCAAATATTTTCAGCCAATTTGAAAAGTTTGAATCATCTCCCAGTCCGACCATAGAACACATACCATGCTCTAGATGGAACTCTGTGATCCTCTTCAAAGCGAAAGAGCACGAAAACTAGACGGCAGTAACATGGTCAAGGTTGAAAGGAAAATTTCATTTCTCTGGCAAGTTGATGATCGACATGATAAGCCCGCTACCTTTTAATCAGCCAAAACGCACTCTGTTAATAATTTGGAAGCATTTTTAGTGCATAGTGACGGTTTTCCTTGTGTGACGTTGGTAAATACCTGTACAATCATACATAATATTATTCAACTTACGTAACAATGTGATTATCAATACACACCTTGTCATTTGCAGGAGTTCGTTGGGTGGGTTTGTCCGCTTTCTTGGAAGTCGTTTCTGTCGTAAAGATAAAGTTTAGTTAGTCTTCATAGTCAGTGGTAACAAAGACATCGTTCTATGCATAGTCGGTATGATGCGTAAATGTCAAAACTTCATGAACTGTATGCTAAAACTGGAAACAAATCAGCACCGTATGCTTTGGTATCTCATTAGCAACGTTGCCAGTCGTGCTTAATCTTAGAAATGAGTAATCACCAATCAGGGTTTCTGCTACATTGTCCGGTATTATTTAAAAATGTTATCACCAAGAACATAATACAAAACCAATTCTTTTCCTTTTAACAAGTTAATGTAAAATGTAAGTAATGATCTTAACAGAATTTAAAAATTGAAGCTTGATGACAAGACTTAGGTGCAGAATTCGACATTCCCCAGTCACCGATTAAAAAATCCTTTTTGTCTTCTACTTTTGCATTTGTGCACCTATAGTTTGTTTCTATTACTGAGACGCGTCAATCAAGCTTAGTTTCAAAATGATATAACGTAAGTGAGAGTATCCCAGCTATTGTGAAATAGTCGGTTGTGTTACTTGGGTGTTAATGCGCCCCACAGAAGCGTTTAGAGATGAACACAGGGGACGGAACCAATTGAACTTAGAAGTAAACTTAACTGTAACGTTTAAAACGTGTACAAATATTGATTGTTTTCTTCTAAATCAGTTGAGCTGAAGTTCCCCCTCCCCCGCCCTGGTTTCCTGCTTTAATGGTTGGTAAAGTCGTGGTAAATCATAATAAGCAGTTATGATTGTAATCGACATGACAGCCACATGACTATGTGGAATGAGATGGCATATTGACGTTAAACCACAAAACAAAAAAGTTGAAATCAGTTTACGTACTCTCTAAATCTCCTTCAACTCTTGCCTGGAGTAGAAGAGTCTCCTGTGTTAAGAAGAAAGTATGGAGTGAGTGTTCTATCTTCAAATTATGAACAGTTTCCTTACAATAAAAGTAGATACTGTTTCCGCAATGTTAAACACTACATCAAATACAGCTGCGCATTTATATTTTGTCTTAGTGATTTTTTATTTCAAATATTGAAGCTATATATGATTTTGAACAAAGTATAATATACTACACCAGCACACCAAATTTCGAGAAACCTATGAATAGGACAAATCTTAAGAGTTGGTTGCAAAATTATTTCTTTGTTTTATAAAAAAGCACGCATGTTATTAATGTAAACTTCAAATTGCAGTGATTAATATTGTCATTAAATTTGACAGTGCACAAGATGGAAATTGTCACAAAAGATTTATAAGACTCATTGCTATTTCGCTTTGTAGGAGCTTTCAAGGTGTCATGCAGATGATTGAATTTCATTTTACTCGCTCGACCTTTTTCAGTAAGAAATTGAGATTATGAAATTCGACATTTACCATCTCAATAATGTAGCGCCAGAGAAGGTAGATATTAAATTACAACATTTCAATATGTTAACATTTTCTAAGGAAAATACTCAGATGATGACATCCGACATATTATTATCTCACTATTTTATTGTAAAATATTATAATAATGGTTACAGGATCACAATATCTTAACATCTTTGCCAGAAGTTATGGAGATATTGACATGCAACATCTTGCTATGTCAATATAATAGTGTAAAGTATTGAAGTATTGAATAACAAGGTCTTAAAACCTTTATATCATAGATCAGACATATTAAAACAACGACATCCTAGATCGTTTTTCCTCACTATTCTTCCTAAAATATTTCAAATATTAATCACAGGATCTTAATATCTTAATATTTGAAATGAAAGGTATAGAGATGTTGACATAAGTTTGTCATTGCACTATTTACAGTACAATATTAAGATGTTACATCACAGATGTCAATGTCGTAAAATCCTTACTGGAAGATATTGAGATATTGACACCCAAGTTTTGTTATCTCAATATCTCAGAAAACAAATTTTGATACTAAAGTAAAAGTTTGTGATATATTGACATCAAAAAATTTTCTATTTCAATATTTTAGGGTAAAATATTTAAAATTAAGTTACGTGTTGTATCCGAGATGCTATCTATATATTTTGTGTAAATATTAAGAAATTAAGTTTTATAGACATAAAGGTATTGAGATATAGACATCCGAATTCCTGTTGTCTTAATAACTTAGAGTGAAATGTTAAGATGTATAGTAACATCATCCCAAGATCTAAATGCCATTACATCAAGATATTTAAATGTTGAAGTCCTGTTCTTTAACATTACAATATCTTTTAATGAACATGTTCAGATATTAAGACTTTGTAGTTTTGTATCTAAATATTTTGCGCTACAATATTGTGACAGTAAGATCTCTGACGTAACCATCTCAATATCTTCCTAAACAAAAGTCAAGGTAGTCACGTAACATCTCAACATCTGTATGACACCTTAAAATCTCCGTAGTATTGTGCAAAATTGGTGTTTTATCGACATTCTAAATCTCTGTTGGATTTATTTAGCAATTTAGATGTGCATTCAGACCTCTCCAGGTTCGGACACGTCGTTTGATTTCTTTGTATCCTTGTTTGTGCTCTCTTCATCTGTTACAGAGAAATCGTAAAAGAATTTCTAAATTTATTTAGAACAGTATTTAAATATAATAAAATTCCACTGAAGTACAAATGGAGTAAAAATGTGAGAAGATAAGTTGAGTGAAAAGGCTGGACTCTCAACAACATTCATAAAATTGCAAGTAGCATCCATTGGTGATTAACAAGTGGCGCTACCCTATTGGCGACACATATCGCACTTGTTTCCTTCTACTTTCGTCTTTTTAGTGTTTTCTTGGACTGTTTTTCAAAATTCTTTGTTAGCGAAATGAATGTAGCCATTTGGGTGGTAGGGTTATCAATTTTGATTTTATCTATTCGTCCAGGTCTTGGAGAAAGCGACGAATTTTTTGTCATCGGTCATGTCTTCTTATTCTCCAGCTGAGCTATATGCACTACGTAGTCAGCCTATTCACAATGTGTGCCGATTCAGCGATACGAACTTGCCTAAGGAAATCCGCAGAAGGAAACGTGGCAAACTGGGGGGCCAAACTGTGCACGCGTAGCGTGCACTGCGAGCGCGAAGTCCTAAATGAGTGGGGTCCAGGGGTACACCTTAGGGCCCCTGGTGGGGTCCAGGGGCAAAGCGCCGGTGGGGGTCCAGGGGTGAAGCCCCCGGAAGCTCCTGAGTTTTAGTATGTCAGAACCCTCAGGAAAACTGTTTCGAACGGAAATTTTCCAGTGTAATGCTTTTGAGCTTTAGTACATTTAGACTTGTAAGAAGGGCTAGTTTGAGAACAAAGTTAATATGACTGATGTGCGTCCCTGGATTAAAGTTTTGCAAGAGCTGTGATGTGTTTTAAATGTAAAAAAAACATGGGCAAAGTTTTATAGTTATCCGCGACGACCAGAAATTGGCTTGCTAAATTGATAATCAACTCTAAATGGTTCTTTTTAAAGAACATACAAAGAGTACAGATGTTCCACTAACAAGCAGCCGTGACTAGCCCTTGACTCGTTTTTGTTAGCTTGTGCTTTCGTCTAGAATTGTCAGCCCTGCATAATG
>WURT03064671.1:0-13703 GCA_009936505.3 Holothuria glaberrima | reverse complement strand
TGATGATGATGATGATGATGATGATGATGATGATGATGATGATGATGATGATGATGATGATGATGATGATGATGGGCTGGACTGTACGGAATAGGTGTCTCCTATCAACGTGTAATAAAAGAACGTATACTTGAACAAAACATAGGAGTATGAAGCTATTTTAGCTGGGGTTGAACGTTGTTTCGAACCGCTGTCGATGGAAAGTGTTTGAGGAGAGTGGTTGTCCCCCCTTCCCTTTTGGGAAATTTTTAATTTATGAGGTTCCTAAGATGCAATTTGGTGGGACATATTGCGCCAGTTTGAAAAAATTACTGCAATACTTTGACATTTTTACAGAATAAGGGGATTTCTTTCTTGATTTGTGGGGAGGGGGCATACTCTCTACCATATTTTTGACTAAGGGCCTTTAGCCCCACAACCCCCTGCCTCGAACCAACGGGGACATATCCGAAATGTCGATGAAACGCTTAGATAGGGAGTCTTGGGACTCGCCTTGCAGCCTCTGGTGGGATCCAGCAGCAACATTTCAAAGAGGCCCAGAGAGCAAAACCCTCTTCACTTGACATCAGATAATAAATGGACCTGAAGTTACAATTTGATAATTTGTTCATAGGAGTCGGACTAACGGGCGGTAGAATTGATAAGGTAGAACTTGCTACCTTCTGACGGGGTCAGGGATTGATGAGGAGGAGGGGAGGGGACCACAGGGAATTACATCGGCGCCGACTCGGATAGCACCGATCAATCCATATGAAACGTGCGTATCAGTAGTAAGCGTACATATTTTTTCTTCCTACTACATGGTTATTTCTCCTTCTCTGAGATACAGAGTAGAAAGTTCGCCCACAGACTGTTAAGGAAGATTTAAGCATACGCCGCATGGAAAAAGAGATTTCTTCGAAATGCCTTCAGAGGTCCCCAATAGGGCTACAGGTAAAGTTCAACGTACTTTGATTGTCAAAGGTCCAAGGCGATCTCACAAAAGGATTTGGGATATCGAAGAAGGGGTCACTAACATAAAACTCATGTTCAGCCCCTAAAGCACCCCAAAGCCTTACCCTGAAATTTGGGGTGTACACACATTATTTTCATGGGATGTCGACCAATTTTGGGAACGACAATCTTTTTCAGACCAACTGCTACTTGCGTAGGCGCGTTAAGTGGCGGCGGGGAGCTTTACAATGTAAAGGGCAAGTGACAGAAAATTTTATGCTCCACACCTCCTTCTGCCGCCCCTCCTCCCCAAACTCTTCGAAGGCCCGAAGTTACAAAGCATCGGGAGCAGTGTGATGGTTGCGGGTTGTGCAGGTCGGTCCGAGGAAAGACCAAGCCCGAAGCCCGGGGGAGAGGAAAAGAAGCCCCCTGGATAAAATTCGCTCCCTAGCAGATAAAAAACTACCGTTGCTTTAAAGCGTTTTGTGTACTCGACTCCCACCCCAGCCCCGCAAAAAATATTTCGCCCCAGGAAGTTTTCACCCCTTCAGTACCTTGCCTGGCTAGGGGCCTGGAAGGGAATGGGTATTGTAAAAATGGGAGCACAGGGGCTTATGGCTGGGTTCAGGTATACCGTTTGCTTGGCAGCGTCACTTGTGAGATAAGGTCTCAGCAGGTTTACTAGTTGGGCCAAACACGCAGTGGAGTCCCCGGACTTTTCGAAGAGGGGGAACTCTGGGTCCAGTGTTCCTCCAAAAAGGGACACCCCAAAATGAAGGACCGAGCTCCTCTGGGCTTCTTAAAGTGACGGGCAGTGATTCCCAAGTTGGGCCCAGGATACCACTGTAGGGCCCCTAATAGGTCCAAGGACAATGCCTAATTGGGGGTACAAGGCGGAGACCCAGAGCCTGTAAGGTATTTATAAATTGTTATCGTTATATTGAAGCAGTTGACTATCTCCAAAATAGCACTGGATGTGCACTAAACAGGCCACAAAAATAGAATAAAAATTTGGCCTTTTTGTAAGTCTAATCGCACAAAAGATTTAATGATGAGGGAAGTGTTGAGTGGGGACGACGGGTCATGTTAAAGTTTGCCAGGCCTGCAGGCGGGGGCACGGGGCCGTGCCCCCCGTGCAGACCACAGTGCCCCCATATGGAAAAACGATTGAAAATAAAATTTTACTACCTGTAAACGGTGGCCCCGATATGAGTTCAGGCGATTTTTGACCAAAAATAATCCCAAAGGGCGTTTAATAATGAATGTATTTTGTTTTCTGTAACATTTTTTCTTTACGTTACAAAATGTTTCGCAAGCAATATGCGCTTTCATCTTCAGTTACATTTGCTTTAACACCCGTTTCAGATATGTTGGCTTAATAAAGGTAAACGTTCCACAATTAGGCTATTTTCTTTTTCGGTGTAGGCGTGATTCCGAAGAAATACGAAATTGAAGCGATAAGAAGTGTCTCATTGCTGAGTCCAGGGGTGGTGAAAGAGACATCCCCGGCGTCTTGGTTTTGCTCTTAAAGACAGACACCAATCACCCAAGTACATTTTCGGTTGTGAGAAAGCAAAATTCTCAATCACAGGCTGTTTGATGAGGGAGTGCAAAGGCAAAAGGTGCTGAGTAGCTCTCATTACACAGCATACTTAGAGAGTGTTCTGGTTACATAACATGGCTTTGTATCCCCACCAGGATATGAGCTTAAGCAATATACTGCACAAGGAGGGGCTCAAGACATTTTCAGGAGGAGCTAGGAGTAACTTTGTTGGGAAAATTGGAACTGCCTAAGATGAGGGGGCAGATTCTTCCATAGAAACCCAAATTCTTTAACAAGAACCAAAAAATTTCATTTTTTCTTCAACAGAACCCCAAATTTTTCGGCTAGTTTCGCGCGTCCAACCTTTTGCGTTTGGCATCCTTTCGGCAACCCGTTGCTTCTGTATGGCGGGGCTTCGGTTTGCTAGACCCCTAACGGAAGCTTAGTCACCTCGTCGGGCAATCCTTTCACTACTCCTTGCTGAGTTTGCAAGCAGGTCTTACCATGGCGAATAATTTGTGCAACTTTAGTCATGAACTTCCGAAATGGCCTATAGGCCATGGCGAGAGTCACTTCACGTACATCTCCACCCATAGCTCTCTGGCCAAATATTTTTTTGGAAACCTTATGGTTCCCTTGACATGAAATCAAGTGACAGCAGTAAATATTTGGGGTCTCATTATTCAAAATGGTTGCCAAAAACAAAATGTTGGTAAAAATTATGAATAAATTGTATTAAATAATAATGAAGAAAATAACTTTCAAAGATACTTTTGACACGACAACTCTTAATATTATGATGAAAATTAAAAAATTAATTTTTGGAACTTTCCTGGCAAGATGCAGGTCAACCAAGATGGCGGACAAACAAAATGGCCGCCAAAATGAATGAAATATTTTCAAAAAGTTATTTTAAAACATTGCAACTAAAATTGCCGCAATCCCAATTTGTAATGATGGAATTTACTATTTCATGATTAAAGCTGGATTTTAAAAACCTTCGCCCAATATTACATATCAGACATAAATGGCGGAAAAGCACCGAAGAAGTAAAAACACTATAAAATTCTCATGTGATAAAAATGAGAGAATAATTAAAAACAATCTAAAAAATCACAATAAATAATCATTAAAAATATGTTTCAATCGAAATGTCTTAATTTCTTTTTAGAGAATTGTTCTTTAATATTAAAGCATAAGTTTTGGATAATTTATGCAGGAATTTAGGTCAACCAATATGGCGAATATAACAAAATGGTCACTTATATAATGATTATAACATACCAAAATAATTAGAAAAATGATCATTATAAATACTTTTGAAACACTGTTTGCTCTTACTATCTGGCCACATTATATGCAAATAATCGTTTCGTATTTTTTCGAACATTTGTATTGGAATTTTAGTCAACCAAGGTAGCGGAAAAAGTATTATAATAATGAGGAAAATAATTATTAAAAATGTTTTCAACACAGTTAAACCTAACGTCTGTCACTATTCTGTTACAAATTTAAAAAAAAAAGAAAATCCCTGAGCATTTTTCTCGGGATGTAGGTCAACTAAGATGGCGGAAATAACAAAACGGCTGCCCATATAACAATTATAATAACACTGAAAATAACTGAGCTTTAAAAATAGTTTGGAAACATTTGCTTTCAACATTTTTTCATAACAAGTTTTTAAAAATTGTTTGTTTTTGACATATCTATCAGATCCATTCAACCAAGATGGTTGAAAAAAAAAGCAAAATGGCTGTCATTGAAATAATTTTCATAACATTTTTGTTGAAATTTAATTTAAGTAAAGGTGGCTGCCAATGTAATAATTACATTATATTACTATAAAAAGAATAATCATTAAAAGTATTTTTAAGTCAGTTTATCTTAATATTTGTCCATATGCCATTATTTATATATATATATATATTCAAAAAGTATTTTTCTGAACCGTCTTTTCAGAATCTAGGTCAACCAAGATATATAAAAAACAAATACAAAGGAAAAAATAATAAAGGAAAACAACTATTAATTAACAGTTTCCTTTCCTCAAATGGCCGTTTGTTTTTCAGCCACCTTGGTTAAACTAAATTCAAACAGTAGAGCTCATATAAAGTATTCTGAATATGTCATAGAACATTGACATGTACTAAGAACAACTGTGACAAATCGTATTTAATAATTATTTCCCTTGTTATACTGACCTATCATAATAATTATATCGGCAGCCATTTTGCTTTTTGACCATCTTTGTTGACCTTAATTCCAACTGAATAGCTCATAAAAATTATTTTCGAATACTTATCATAAAATGTGAACAGATATTATGAGCAACTGTGTCAAAATACTTTAAGTGATTGCTTTCATATTATTAAAATGTAATGAAATTATTACATTAACCGTCATTTTGCTTTTTCCGCCATCTAGGTTGACCGGAATTCCAACAAAAAATGCTCTTAGAAATATATTTGATTATTTTGCGTTAAATATAGCCAGATACATAGAGCAACTGTGTCAAACACATTTCTCATGAATATTTTTCTCATTATTTTAATATATTTTAATTATAATATGGGGGCCATTTTGTTTTTTCGCCATCTTGATTGACCTAGACCTGAGAAAAATGTTTTGAAAATTTGTAACAGAATATTGACCGAACTTAGGTGAAACTATGTCAAAAACATTTTTAGTGATTATATTACTTGTTATTAAAAATATTGTAATTATTATGTTGGCGGCCATTTTGCTTTTATCGCCATCTTGGTTGACTTGGAATTTCAAAAAAATGTTTGGAAAATACGATACGATTATTTTGCATAGAATATGGCCAGTGTTTAATATCAACTTCGGCAAGACTATTATAAATGATTAATTTTGTTATTATTTTTCTATATTTTAATTATTATATTAGGGTCCATTTTGATGTTTCCACCATTTTGGTTTTCCTGGGTTCCTGCATATATAAAATATCAAAACTCATGCTTTAGTTTTAAAGTAAAATTTTCTGAAAAAAGAATGAAGGGCTGTAGTTTGAAACATATATTTAATGATTATTCTCTGACAGTGTTTGGAATATTTTTAATTATTTTCTCATTTTTTAGGAAAATTATTCCTCGAATTATTATGGTGTTTGTTTTTAACTTCTTCAGTGCGTTTTCCGTCATATTGGCTGATAGGCCTATGTACTATTCGGCGAAGGTTTTAAAATCCAGCTTTAATCATAAAATACTAAATTACATCATTACGAATGGGGATTGTAGAGATTTGCAATGTTTTACGCTAATGTTTGAAAATATTTAATTCATTTTGGTGGCCATTTTGTTTGTCCGCCATCTTGGTTGACCTGCATCTTGCCAGGAAAGTTCCAAAAATTAATTTTTTAATTTTCATCATAATATTAAGAGTTGTCGTGTCAAAAGTATCTTTGAAAGTTATTTTCTTCATTATTATTCAATACAATTTATTCATAATTTTTACCGACATTTTGTTTTTGGCAGCCCTTTTGAATAATGAGACCCCAAATATTTACTACTTCCACTTGATTAGTACTGCGTGCACGCAGTGTACGCAGGATGCCGATTCCATTGATACCAAATTTTCGTTGATTAGAATTCTTTCCGACAAAGGTCTATTTGTGCTTATTTTAGGCAGCCTGTTGGTGTAGGGATAATAAATGTCCTCCGGCGATGGAGGATATTTAAAGCGTCTTGGCAATCCAGATTCTTAACAGAATTTGTCGGTGCGCTTAGAGTGCACCCTGGAATATGGCGTCTCATTAATACAGCTTTCTGTGATTACAACAGTTTGAGGGGAATTGTGTTAGTGGTTATCTTATTAATGTATTATATGATATGATAGTTATTTCTACCTCCACAAAAACGTTTTAAGTCATCCCCTATACGAACAGATGCCGTCGGTGTGTACAGTGTGGAAAGTAGTGAATGGAATCATGCAGGGCACATTTGTATGTTAGCCTTCGTTATCATATGTTGTATGCATTGGCGTTCTAATATGTATTACACAGGTGCGGTTACTTTCTTTGTGACAAGCCGTAAAAAGGTAATGGTCTTTTTCTCACGTCAGTCGACTTCGATGCAAAATGATGTTACCCTTGGTAAGCTAATGTTCATATTTAATTCCTTCGCTATTTTAATTTTGGACTGCGACATAGCAGCACTCCTTTGCTTACACTCGAGAGGGATTGCTCCCTCGTCCCCCGCAGCTCCTTTGACATCACTGTTCTTCCTTTCTCTCTAGATATGATATAGCCGAAATTATTTCTTAATGTGTGTGTGTGTCAGTTTCTACTTACGCCAGTGTACTTCTACTTTGATATATAGAAGTACCGATGTGAGTTGCGAGTTTTTTTTCACCGTGCCCCTGTACCTGCTTACATATTTCCAGTAATCTTTTTTCACTCTGTATTGAAGAGTTGCTTTTGATCTCAATCACGACAACGGTATTTCATGACTGATATTACTAAAAGAATCAGGATGTAGAATACAGTTTGCATAACATTTTATGTGTTTTTTGATGGGATTGAAGAGGGAAGTAACATCACTCGAGCAGGGTTACATTCTTACAGAACTAGGCCTATAGAGAGAAAAACCATACGGTCAAAGTTCGGATGCATGCACCATATACACTAAGATACATAAACCTCCAGGTTCATTCCATGTTGTAAACTGGAAAAAGAATTTACGTTGATTACCAAAGGAACATCGATTCTCGAAGTTTGTAATATACTCATCGAAAGGTAACGTACAGCTCTTGAGTCACAGTTACACTACAGAAATAAGAGCAACGGTAATGGTGAACGGTTATGGTTCAGGCAGCGCTGGGATATATGCCTAAAGTTGTAAATAAACTATTGCCTAAGAATGCATACCTAGATCTACCGTACCGTTGTTCGTTTTGTTATGAGAATCTTTTCTCCTATAGTGCTATGGTGTGACCGAAATGGTACGGTTTCACGCAATTTTTTATCCATGGAGCTATAACGAACAGCTCCTTGACTCAACCATCCTGGTCTGCGGATGCTCCTCTGTTGATATGAAAAGGTATCTGTCAGGGGCATACTGTACCTGACGCGGTAAATATGACTAGCTTATGTATGCTACTCCTACGCTGTATATTCGTGATAAGTATCATGAGATCTACATTTGTTGGCGCTGGAGTGATGGAACGGGTTACGTTAATCTTTGCAATCCACATTTTAAGATTTAGGCACATCGATTTTCCCCGAGAACTGCATGGAAACTTTCCAATTTAGTCACTTTTGACATGCAAAGTTTGAGATCAATAGAAAGGTCATCATCCATCATTACTGCCTGATTTACCTTCTGGGGGCCCGTAACCTGTCATATGATTGGTCCCTTCTCAATGCCATACATATTACATCTAAACATTCTTCAAGTGCTGAAAAGTCTATATTTTGGTGGAGGAAAAGGTAAGGATTTCCGTTTTTACTCAGAAGCAGATGTGAAAGCGAAGCTAAAAAGGTGACTCGGTAACGAAAATTTGAGGGGGGGGGGGTAGCAAAAGTCAAAATGTCGGGGGGACCCGTAACCCACAAGTTGCCTCGACTATTGGGAATTCCGACCATGGTCACCATACTAAAAATGTCTACAGATTATCAAGATCGAGGTCATAACCATAGTTCTGGGAAGTTCCATTTTGCCTCCTATCTTTGATTTCTGCGTACAGAAAAATTAGCAAAGTTAGGTGCATTACGAGAATAGCTGAAAACTTTATCTCAGTAAGGGTTAAGTAATCAATACACGAGAAAATGGGGAAAGATATCTATATTGTTATTAAAGGGATATGACGATTACTCTAATCAGCTACTGTTTGTTTTTAATATTGTTCTTGCGGGTAGGTAACCAGCAATGTATCTACGGGCATATTTTCTAACTTTTGGGTGAAAAGAAATGGGATTTTAATATTACATTCATCGACAAACCATGGGTTACGTTTTGCAACAGTCATGAAGTAAGAAGATATACTGAGAAATCACCGAAAGCTTATGATGTCTTTAACGTTTTGTTCCAATTCGAAATAACTGTAATGGATTGTAAAACAGTTCTGTAACATCGTCAGCCTCCAAAATTTATGATCTTTAAATGTTATGTGTAATAGTGAAGGGGGGGGGGTCGATAGATTAGAACATCGTCCCACTTTTGTGTTTCGGTTTTCAAGACGAGGAAACTTTATTTGGACGACGAAAACGTTGCAAAGTTGATAAGTTCTGTCATACTTCAAAATGCGGTCAAGTCGAATACTATCTCTGTCACTGGTAGGGTGAAGCAAACGCGACCGGACTAGACCAATCAGGCGTACCTTTAGCCTTGTAAGTTTATTGCACCACCATAAAAACTCTGGAATCAGGGGCGTAGCGAATGTGTAATCTTTGGGGGTGTAGAGATTATGTTTTGCCGACAAATCTGGTGATGCGTAAAACGAGAGCGAAGCGCGAGCTTTAGCGGGTGGGGTCCAGTTGAACGCCTGAGTCTGCAGTGAAGGGAAGACACGTGCGGCATGCATTATTTTTTCCCATGATGTTTGTGGGTAAACCGGATCCTCAGGAAATTGCAAAATGTGTTTGAAGTCAAGTTTAGGGTTTAGAAAACGGGCTAAGGATACCCTCTCCATGGCAATTGGGTGCTGTTGTTCACATGGTGATGATAAAAGTGAGTTATGATGTCCATCAAGTGTGTGTGTTACAAGAATGTCATATATGCAGTGTTTTAGCTAGGGCGTTTTCTCAATGCGACATTTACTGATCTGTGGACTGGGGGAGGGGTCTAATTGGAATTTGAAATGTGCCTAGATCGCAAATGGTGCAATATTTGAGTGTATTTCTGCCCTAATGAGGAACCAAAAAATCTTGGTGACAAATATTTTACCACATAAAAATATTGTGCCGCAGACGTTATGCACAGAATCAGTCTACTTTCTGAACTTCGAGATGAAAGTTGGGTAGTGGGGCTCGGAGGTTAAAATAAAGGCTTGTGAATTAGGAAGTCATGTCGCAATTAAAGCAGATAAATATGATATGCTGGCAGCAAGGAACTGGGAAAATTATTCTGGTGAGGCTGATTCTGTCAAAATTTATATTTGCTTGTCAGATTTTTTTGTGCGACATTTGTCGCCGTTAATGCGACATTGTCATAAAACACTGGTCATATGACCCGAAATAGCACGCCTATATACGGAAGCCTTAAATTCCCTTTCTTTCCCCGAGTTGCCTACGGACTCGGTCACTCGCCCAATTACACCGACGGCCGTTGATACGGCCGTCACATACATAATGAATTTTCCGACGGGCCTTCAACTTGAATGGGCCAATCAGATGAAAAGCCGAAATCGAAATAGCCGATAACAGACTGCCCACGCGTTCCCGTTGTCTCTTTCTCTCTCTCTTTTTCTATTTTTTCCTTTCCATTCTACATCTTCCCTTAGTAGTATATAGGGGGTCGACCTACCCCCCTCGGAGCTTGATTTGGAGCTTGACATCCCCCCTCGGAGCTTTATGTGAGCTTGATGTGAGCTTGTCGTTGAGCATGTCCAAGCTTGATGTGAAATGGATGGTCAGTTGAGAGCTTGATCTGTTGGGTGAGCGCATATAATAGGTGAGTTTGAACATAGAATAGGTGAGCTTGAATCAAAGAAGTGGCGCTTGATGGGATGAGGATGCCGTTTCTTTGTGGTATAGGATGTATTGTTGCTGGTTCTTTTGTGAGGCTGCTAATGAGTCTCTTTGTGGTAATAAGCTAAGGATTTAGTTTTGCCTGTTCTTTGTTGAGGGAGAAAATACCCTCCTTATAATTGTGCTAATTCTTTCTGCAGGTGGATAGTGTAAGTAATGATTAATTAGGGACTTCCTAATTTACAGTATATGGATGGTGTCTATTCACTGGCTCTTGTGAAAGATCAGTTTATCTCTTTGTCTCTCGCCGAGGCTGTCAATATTTTTCCCTATGTTGTGATTATTGTTCCATTACGTACACACTTTAAATACTTAATGTAAGAAATGAAGTTAAGGCAAGAAACAGCATTGGATAAATAGCACAAATTGCTCTTTCTATTCAGTATTGGTTTCGTAAAGTGTTACGTTTGGAATTTAATAGGACAGACTGTTTTAAAACAGTAGTATGTGTGAGTAAAATGGACTGTTGCCATTCTCAAGATATACCCTTTTCAAAATTTAATATATTCTGCACTAACCAAGTACATATGCAAAGGAAAAGAACGTACAGTATGTGTACTTAAAACTGATGTTTTCTTCCAGAATAAGCCTATCAGGGCATATTTTATATTAGTACTGTCCTTCCAAAATAGCTTGAGAAAAGAATTATCAAGTGCAGTCCCATATTTTATGTCCCGGGTTTGTATGATAAGCTAATCTGTATGCATGATTTTAGCCTACATGTTACCTTGTAATTTGGTCAATACTTCATAAATTTTGATGGGAACTATATTAGGCCTAACCGATTATTCAATTTAGATATCAGAATTGGTCGGTACTTTATATATTGGCAAGACGTCGGATCGAGAAAAAATGCTTCTCAAGGCCATTAACATAAAATCATCATAAAATAAATCTCAAAGCTAAGGATCCTTGCATAAATGCGTACATGTTCATTGCTACCTTGATTTGTGCCTTTCTAGACATAAGCCTACGCTCAAACCCGACAATATTGATCTAGACATTACAGATACGTATTTGTGACCACATTATTAATATATTGGAAAATGGAATGTTCTATTGCCTTAAAAAAAAGAAAATTAAGTGATAATATGCCTAAAGCCTATAATATGCCTAAAGTGTCTATACAGTCCATTTCTCTATACCATTTTTACCAAATTTGAGTATCCCTTTGACACTGTCCCTTCGGAAGTGTCGGGAAAAGATTTGTCGACATTTTTCCTTAGTTTGTCTTCAGTTTTTCCTAAAAGAAGTATTCAGGAAAGGTACATGAAGAACCTGGCAGAAAGAAAAGATAGATAAAAATAGGAGTATTACTCACACATACCACTGTTTTAAAACAGTCTGTCCTTTTAAATTGCAAACGTAACACTTTACGAAACCAATACTGAATAGAAAGAGCAATTTGTGCTATTTATCCAATGCTGTTTCTTGTCTAAACTTCATCGTTTCTTACATTAACTATTTAAAGTGTGTACGTATTGGAACAATAATCACAACATAGGGAAATATTTTGACAGCCTCAGCGGGAGACAAAGAGATAAATTGATCTTTCACAAGAGCCAGTGAATAGACACCATCCATATACTGTAAATTAGGAAGTCCCTAATTAATCATTACTTACACTATCCACCTGCAGAAAGAATTAGCACAATTATAAGGAGGGTATTTTCTCCCTCAACAAAGAACAGGCAAAACTAAATCCTTAGCTTATTAACACTCATTAGCAGCCTCACAAAAGAACCAGCAGCAACACATCCTGTACCACAAAGAAACGGCATCCTCATCCCATCAAGCACCACCTCTTTGATTCAAGCTCACCTATTCTATGTTCAAGCTCAGCTATTATATGCGCTCACCCAACAGATCAAACTCTCAACTGACCATCCAGTTCACATCAAGCTTGGACATGCTCAACGACAAGCTCACATCAAGCTCGCAACAAGCTCCGAGGGGGGGTAGGTCGACCCCTATATACTACTTCCCTTTCTCTCCTCCTTCCCCTTTCCTTTCCCTTCCTCCCTCTTCTTTTCCTCCTCTTCTCTTTTCTTTCCCCTCTCCCCTTTTGCCGACAGACCGAAAATTTGCCGACGGCGACCAAATATTGGGGGGGGGGGGGTGTGACACCCCACATCCCCGCTCGCTACGGCCCTGTCTGGAATAGATGTAAAATAATACAGAATGTGTGTGCAAATGTTTAACAGAAACCACTGTAATTTAATAATTGGTTGCAGATAGCCTACTTAATGTAACAAAAACAAATAAGGTGACTGGCATTTCCTTGCCTCCACTTTTTGAGGCGCAATATCTACACATGCATTGTTCTTAGCTTACGTTTCTCTAGCAACTCCCTGAATACATCAACGTCGTAACTTTCTCCATCTTTTTTATTTACACATTTTACATAAAGCAAATTTCCCGCCTTGGGCGCCTCAAAATCTAGAACGTTTCACTACCTTTAAGTATATAGTTTGCAAATAGCATGTTACAAGTTAAAAACAGTTACTTACGGAACTCGATTAGGTTTCCGGCCTTTGACAGGAGAACAACCGGCTTTAAGTAAAGTAGGTGATCAAGACATTTTGTACTTAAGACTAACAGCGGGGAGTGACAATTTCCGAGCGAACTCAACTTGAAACTAGCTCACACAGACGCCAGAACCTACTACGGGCTAACTCCAACGGGCATCGTGTCCACCTGCTATCTGCCTGCAATGACGAAGGCAGGCGCACCCAGCAACCCTCTCATCACCGGCGTATCCGGGGAGCCCAGGAGGCCATGCCCCCCATTGAAAAATGAGGAAAAATAAAAAAAAAACGAAAAAGGGGAGAAAAAAATGAAGAAAGAAAAGAAAAAGAGAGGAGAGAAAAGAGGAAAATTATCCAAAAAGACGTTTAAGCTATAGATTTCTATAGGGGGTAGGGTGAGGTGTGTTTTCGACCAAGTGATGGATCCATTGTAATCATTTTCTATCACAAATGTTTCTCAAACTATCGGAATTTTCGCAAACTATCAAAATTTTCGCTCGCTCTGCGCGCTTCAAACCTTACCACGATATTGTTCTTATTATCAGTATCATTCGATAACAACTCCCAGAGAAGCACAGCAGCAAAGTCCAAAGCTGTTTACGAATAACTGGGTAAAAGACTGGCTTTTTGATTGGCATATATGTTTTCGGTAATTGAAAGCATCTCGATGCATATTCAGTCACTGTGCATATTCTGACTGCAGGTTTTTTCACGGAAATCTTATTTAACATAAAGTTTCGGCGCGCTGCGCACATGCGCCACGGTTTTGCAATTCCATCTCATGACCATTATGAAGGTAATAATACATTTTGATCGCAACAATTTCAAAAGAAAAAAAAAAGATTCATCTCCAAACATCTTTATGGGTCTTGCATCAATATGGGATCTTTCAATCTAATTTGTAGCATGATGTGAAGGATTGGAATTTGAAAGTACGTATCTGCCGTAATACAGTTTTCAGAAATTTTTACCGAGCGCTTCGCGTGCAGCCATT
>WURT03064660.1:0-13703 GCA_009936505.3 Holothuria glaberrima | reverse complement strand
TTCATCGGATGTCAAGAAAGCAATGACAGTATTACGTTACGGCGCAAAAGTCAGGCATCTAGCGCCTTCAGCGCTAACACGCGCTTGAGCGCGTTAGCATGCATATCATTGGGGAGGTCAAAATATCGGGGCGGAAGTGCTGATCAGTCGTTTTGAAAACAAAAAGGCGAATGAATGTTTTACAAAAGTATTCATACTTGCTATTTCGGAATACTGTTGATTTTAAGAAGTACCACTCTTCAATTCCACTTAAATAACAATAAGTTATTTCTTCATCGCGGTATTCCACATATGTACACTTGAACATGAACCCAGAATGACTGATTTTGCAAGTCCATGGACGTTTATTGGTCTATGGTATCTTCAAGTGACGCACTTTTATATGCGCGTTCAACTTATCACGCGCTCAAAACGGGAAAGCAACGTATGCAACGCTCACGCATGTCACGCTCACGGAGTTATATAACTGGAGGACGCATATCAATGCGGAATACGCGCTGAAAGTGAAGCCGACTGGGGGGGGGTCACGTGATGTAGGTCAGCTTACTCAAGTCGATTACACTGCCCTAGGAACGCGTATCAAGAAGTGAAAGTACTGTATTGCAAAATCATTGTTGTACACGCTAAAGCTCATTGCGTTTGTTGTAATTGAGTAGGGAATCTTTACAATATGATCGTGTGATCAAAAGATTGCTTTTTTACAAGATTTTTTTCTGATTTCAGGAGTGGTCCTGACTATTCGAAGGACAGCGTGTGTAACATCATTTCGAATGGTCCGTCGAGACGCTATGACTGCATAACATTCGCAATAGCACGATCACTGAACAGTACGCAGAGTAGGCGCGCTTATTACTGACTGTCCATGCAGGTGCACAGGTGTTCTGTAAAACGCGTCGAACGCGTCGTTTTGACACAAAAACAAAAGGCGCATGGAGGGAAGCTAATACCGGCGCGCACGCATCCATCCATACATTTTGGCCAATTATAAGCCTCGAAGCCTCCTACACGGTAAGCGTTTGGTGCTCTGTATGGTATACAGCTATTGGCTTTTTCATGAGGTTGTTGAGGCAACTTTACCTCGGCGCAATGGCGTGCATGCTAATGCGTGACTGAGCGCGCAAATTAGCGTCCAAGAGGCCGAAGACACGCTAAGGCCCACGCGCTACGGCGCGTTAGCATGTGCAGCATTGCGTTTTTCAATTCTAGATAAGCGTTACTTCACCGGTAGAATCGACTTGAGTAAGCTGACCTACATCACGTGACCCTCCATGATGGCTTCACAATAACATTGTGGGATGCTCCTACCTAGCATATAGTTCAGTGCTCACGCTAGTCTAACAATAACATTGTCTGTAATGCGTGCCTATAACTTATACGAACATAACTGAATAGAAAAGCGCGTATGTCCAATCAACACTTCCGCCCCGATATTTGGGTACCCATGAGGAGTCAATCCCCGTAACAGTGCAGGTATAGGAGTTTGGTATCTATGCTTTTTAATAACTTTGACCGATTCCACTAACCTATATACATGTTGTAAACAAGAGGGCTCAGCACTATACCGACAAGCCTATATACATGTTGTTAACTAAGAGGGCGCTACATGTCGTTTCTCCCAACAAATAAGAGACCTTGCCCAGTTTGGCACTCGATCATACGTTTAGTGAAAATCATTAAATATTTCCAACAACATTGACTGTTGAAGCAGTGTATCCAGCAATTTCGAGCAAAACTGTAAAATAATTCGCTTTTAAAAGTCGCTTTGAATGTTTTTACGTGTGGAAGCTTATAGGTATCTGGACAGGCTCATTTGGAAATAAGCTGATTGGTTATGGCGATGGCCTTTGCAGCTGTCAGTGTAGTCTCCCTCACTGAAATACTGTCACGGAGTAAAGCAAAGTAAAAAAGTATGCTTGCTTTGGAAGAGAATTAGAATTCTCATCTCAGGAGAAATCCCATGTAACAGCTTGTACAGAGCAAAAGTTGTAACTGAGTAACAAGTACCGTACGTCTCCGGTTACCACCACAAACGCGTAGCCGTTTACAATTCATATAGCACAGGATTTCCTTTCAAGCATTATTAAGAGTGACGAGATATTTTGAGGTTCCACGTATTAAAGAATCCATTTGCATAATATGTTTTAATGATTTTTCGGATTCAAAAGAAATTGTTTTCTGCAATTATCAAGAACAGCATCATCAGATATTTTGCACTTATAGAAACATTTTAAAATAAAGGGTATGAAATTCATAAAACACGCACTGTATTCAGGTAGTTGTCTACATTTTATCATTTTTGCAAAGTTACCAAAGGGTAGGGAACAACAGTGGTATTAACGAAGATTAAAACAAAATGAAGAGACACAGATTAGCGCATGACTACCAAATATTTACAACAAATGTGAAAGCTTTGCCTACATTTATTGAGATTGAGAGATGAACACATAAACCGCTACCTAAAGAAACAAAGTGAATGAAGTCTTAAAGGGGCTCATTGAGTTGATATGAATTTTTTTGTGACGAGTTTGAAGGAAATCACTGCATGACAATGCTTCTAATTAGCCTCGTTTATCATGTTATACTTCCTTTAGTTACTGAAAATGTGAGAAATTGTAGTTCTTGTGGACAGGGATTGCATATGATTACTATGTAATGGTAAAAAGTGTTTGGTCACAAATTTGTCATAAATGGTTTTTATCATTCATTATCCTGTCATTGTCATTTCAGTTGTGAGTCAGTAGTGCAGAATCTTTTAGTTTCATCATTTGTGAGTAAATCTCAACAGTTGTGAAGAAAATCATGAATTTTGTGAACCAACTCAATAAGCCCCTTTAAAAATCGTTCCTTTTACATAAGGTGCTTTGTTTAGGTAGGATGTCAGCAAATTAAAAAAAAATGCCTCATACTCATCTCCTTGTTCGGTATCGTGTTTTCCTCAAATGTCTGAATGTAGAGTGTAATTCCAGGCGGATCCAGGAATTTTTCGAAGTGACCGGAGAATTTTAAGTTCACGAAAGGTGCACCAAAAGCTCATAGCGCAGGGGTGTATTTTAGGTTCCGAAGGCCCTAATCGTTACTACTCCTAGCCGGGTTTCAAGGGGAAGAATTTTGCAGTACTAGATCCTACTAAGCCGGGAAATCAGTTCAAGATACTTTGTTAAGGAGATTTTATATCTTTATACCTCATACAATTCGATGTTTATGGCGGAGTGCAAGTCAACTACAAGCCGGTACATAATCTTCGAAAAACATCAATAAAATGGACATTATAAAAATACATATAGCTCACGTTTGCCATATTAAAGGAATACAAGCAGCTTTTTCGTGGGTAAAGCATTAGGAGAAGATGGATCTTGGGAAGCGGTTTATACGTTCATCAATTTCAATCTGCCAGTCCTTGACGGATGGCCGGCCGTTTTGGTTTAATTCACTGATTGGAGAACGACAGATCTTGATTATGCCTTGAGAGTTTTGGCGGCGTCAGGTTGGAAGACGGCGGAACTACTGATATAGCTACCGTGAATCTAATGGCCTAGCAAGGATGTATTCAGTTTCAGGTGAGCCGCACAAGGGGGCTGGGGCACAAGGGATAAACCTTCTCGGGGAACACAATGAACCGAGTAAAACAGTGTACCATTATTTCCTGATCTAGCATATTTGGCCCAAATGTATTCGATTTTAGAGCTAGTTTGTGTAGTATTTCGAAATTGATATCTTTTAGATGCTATTTTTAGGCATCTGACAATCATGATAGGCACAGAAGGAGCAATTTCATTCTATTTAAGGTAGCACACCACCAATTATTCCTCCATTGACTTACACACTTATTTGGGTCCATTTTGTGGCCCCTGGACCCTTGTAGAAATTTTCAACGGGCACAACCTACCCCTCAAAAAAACTGATGAGTAGGCCTTTCACAACGATTTCAAATTTGTGCACCATGACCGTAGAGATTTTGAGCTAGAAGGGCCTGTATAATAGAATGGTGGTTCATCCTTTTTTTTTAATTTTTGTTTACTCATTCAAATGCCGTTTTGCATCGCGGAAGGATGTATTGCAAAAAAGTGCCTGAAATACCTTCAATTTTCTTTATTTTTACAGAATGAGTACTTCAACTACTTTCCTACCACATACACATCACAAATTGAACACATCGCTTCATTACAATGGTCTAATCTGTCCCCCGAAAAGTTTTTCTAGGGAGTTAAATTCGTAGGGTAACCTCCTCCGCTGGGATTCCCCTTGAATTAGTGGTGTGCCACCTTAAGTGTTGATTATTGTGCAATGTTATCGCTCCGCATTTTTGGTATAGGTTACGCAGCAATCATGTATCTGTCAAGCTGACCAGTCGGGTCAAGAGACCATTCTTGAGCAAAACCGTGGAATTAAACGTCCTAGAATGAGATCGTATAATATCAAAAAGAAGGGGGGAATACACAGCATATGTAGTGTAGCTTTAAGGAGTTTCTTTGTAAAAGTTGTGAAAAAAAGGTAGGCTGGGTTTGAGGAAGAGGAAATCTGTATGACAATTACAGAGGAATAGACCAATCTGTTTGGGGAGACTGAGTCATAATATATGCATTGAATTGTAAACAACCGTCTGCCTGACGAAATGGGCAAACCTTCCGAGTTGCCAAGTATACCTTTTCGCACGATTAATACAAGAATACAACTAAGCCATTAAAGAATTAGGCGTCCCTGACTTAACTGGAAGGCTACGTCTACCTATCTGAATAGGTTTACATGAATGCGCGCTGCTTGTCACTATTCACTCAAATTTCGGCGCGCCCAGCGCAAAAAAAAAAAAAAAAAAAAAAAAAAAAAAAAAAAAAAAAAAAAAAAAAAAAAAAAAAAAAAAAAATAAAAAAAAAAAAAAAAAAAAAAAAAAAAAAAAAAAAAAAAAAAAAAAAAAAAAAAAAAAAAAAAAAAAAAAAAAAAACTTGGAGCTGTTTCAACAATATTCTGAGGAATCAGGTAAAAGACTGAAATTTCATATTATTTCTCTCCGAGTCAAGCTAATGAACAGGCTAGACAATATGTGTTCTTTCCATTGGGTAGGACTTGGGACACACAACGTTTGTTTTTGAGAACGTGTCTGTTGCCCCATGCTCCCTTGGTTACGCCACTGAGTGAATTATTTCCGCCAAATCAGGTGAGGAAATTTCCAAACCATGACGCTTGTTGCTCCTCATGAACAGGGTATTCAGTATAGCAATATGGCGCACTTTGCGTGCTTTAGTTAGAGCGATTGGCAGTTCACATTCCTTAGAGTGGCACATCCAGGGATTTTTCATGAGTTGGCTCCTGAAGAGAGCATGCGCACATCACCAAAACTGACGTCAGCCCCGCCATAGATCGGACTGTGGTCAGAAAATTTTGCATGTTCATATGTCCGAGATTACAGGAAACCTTATTCTAAAAATGCATATTTGTATCACCAGCTCTGTACCTTACATGAGTGGGACGCAAATATGGCGACAATGTGGTTCCAAAAACCCTAGATTAGGGGAAATAGCGCACTCTTGACACAAGTTTGTCAATAAAGTTCTGCATCTATCAGAGCCGCCGGTGTAAGAGAATTTATTTCTCATCCCCAAAGCCGTAGCTTGCTTGTAAAAGCCTGCGGGTTAGCATCCAACATGTCTGAGCGCAATGTTGGTAGCATTGTTTGGAATGCATCCTAAAGGTCGTAGATTGCACGAAATGTTTGGTACAAACAACGATACATGTGTAACAACGTTTCGGCTTAACTGGGCCGAAGATATGTTTGCCCTTAACTTACGTCACTCTGCATCTCTTTTGAAAACTTTGACACTGCTTTTGTGCATAAATCATCTTTTTCGCTTGATAACGAAGCAAAAATTATGGCTGGACGGACAAGAGGCAGTCAAAAAGAAGAGGTTTGCCAAGACACACTCACATAATCGAGCTCTGTGCTTACCCGGGCTTCAGGCTTAATCCAAAAAGTCACAGTGGCAAGAGGTGGTGAAAGAGTTGAAATGGTTATTGTATATTGTTGACTTGGTAACATTCTGCAACAATTTTAAATTTTTAATCTAAAATTGACGTACAAACATTTTCACTATTTGAGAACTCATTTAATACGACTCAAGCTAATGACCGTGAAAGAAGCTATATCTGTAGCAGTCCAATTGTTGGTTTGAATAATAGAGAATTTGTTCGAATGTTGATGCCTAGAAGGCATACGCGGAATTGTTTTCCCAGGACGAATGAGGTCGATTTTCGAAAATTTCCATTGCAGTCATGAAAAATGACAAATGATGCTCAGGATTAAAGATTAAAGGGGAAATGCAGTCACTCCAATTTGGATTAGTGTAGTAGTGTACCCTGTTTCATGAATGGCTCTTGAGAATTATGTGACAGTGTTTTTCTGACTAAATTGTGAAATTTACGAGTACTAACTCCTTAATTTGGTTTACCTTGGACATCCTGATATCATGAAAGATATTTGGAAGAGAAAAAAGAGGAAATATGTTCGATTTAGCTATTTTTTCAAAATAGGTTTGGGCGACTATTTATGCCCTTAAAAATGATATTCCCCCCCCCCCTTCGTCCTGGAAAACAATTACGCGCTCCGGACAATTGACAATTGGCAAGGCAAGTCTTGGCCCAATGTGGCTTTATGGAGAGTAACTTAACAAGAATGTTAACTATGGGCGGAGTAGTCGTTACAAACAAACCTAGCAGCCTTACGTACGTTGAAGTCCTTGTATTTTATTAGTTAAGGAGACAGTTTAAGGATTCCAGACGTATGTCCATTCTGCGATCATGAGATTGGTCAGCTAACTTCATTGTGTCGGTTTGCTATACCGTACATGCACTTGGTCCAGTTTTCCCATCTTGTCTATCCAGCCATCAGATGTATGACGTGCCCGTGACCCTCTTCAGATCTCCCTATTGTTTCCCGTTTACATGTTACATATTTAAGGGAGGGAGGCCCGAGATCCCCCTCCGTAGTCTTATCTTCAGTCTTTTGATGTGGAGATATCGAAAGATCCACTCTCCTCCCTGCTATGAACTTCGTTGCGTCCAGGACGGTTTGGTAGCCTACCTTTCCAATGCCATTTAAAGATACAACAGTTAAGTACTTCATTCTTAAGTTATCAATTTGAAAAATACACCTAATTTTCCCAGTAAACTTTCTCTTTCCCTTAACTCTAATTTCCCCTTCTGCGCGATTGCGTTGATAGCCGTCAGCAAACTATCACTCCACCCTTTATTCTTGAAATTTGAATTTGCTTCTAAAGCATAAGATATGTACGTAGAAGTTGTTTAGGTGCAACTTACAATCTCAGGAATATCCCATCCCTCATTTCTATGAGGGAAACATTGTTTTGTAAGGCCTATACGCCACGGCTAAATTCCAACCAATTGTGGCTCCTCCCACCTCTCACCCCCATCCCAGCCCTTGTTGAGACACTATGAGGGGCCCTCCTGTAGGTGTGTCGCGCCAAAGCAGAATAGAAAAATTCACTTCACTAAAGAAATAGAATCCCTACACATTTCATCAGTTCAGAGCTAATTACAAAGGATAGCTTAATTTTTGATTTAGGAAATCTTGGAGCAAAATGACATTTTCAAAGAGCAGGAATGTCAACCCTCGAGTGGGGCAAAGTCCCCATCAATTACACCTTACAATAATGAGAAAATCTGCGCATTGAAGATTCTTTGCCAGAGAACGAGCTTAACGCCTTACCAATTTGTCCAAAAGAAAACGCCACTTTGCATGTTATTCGCCTCACGCTGGCAAAAATTTCTCAAGATCTTTATAGGAGTTGTCAGCACCTCTTCTCTCACGCTAAGCCGTAAATAGAAAAAAAAATACCAAATAATGACATGACATTTTATGTAATCAGCTTACAGCTTTGCCGAAGATGGCACCATTTGCAATGAAGCCTGGTCTTACATGTCACCCCTTCCTTTCAGCACCATCCACAGGGTAGCACCATCCACAGGGTAGTACCCTTCCATGGGTGAAAACTGAAAGGGAGGGTCCACCTCGGTGTCGATTATTTATAGTAAGGCCATCTTGTTTTCCGTTTAAATGATAATACAAACTACCCCTGCGAGGTTTCGCTCAGACAACGTCCCCGATCCTCTGGTCTTTCCAAAGGCTACTTTCCTCATTTCCTCATTCCCTTATTTCGAATCTCCAAACCGGTTGCTGTTTACCTGTTTCCAGCCAAAACGTTTATTTTGCCCCCCCCCCCCGTATCGGCACATGAATATGAGTTGTAGGAAGCATTTAAAATCATTTTTCCCAAAGTCCCCGCAACGTACTCCTCATATTTACAGACGTGAATACTGAATCGCAGTCCCTGTTCAGTGAGCATAAGAATACATGCTAAATACGTCTAATTCCAACTGAACCGATAGGTGTGAGAAAAGTGGGCGATGTGTGTGACAAAAGTGGTGTCCTGTCAAATTGTGATAAATACGGGCGAGTGTCGTGACAAAAGTGGTGACCTCCGTTGTGACAAAAGTGGGCTATGGTTGTGACAAAAGTGGTTGTTGTGACAAAAGTGGGAAACAATTGTGACAAAAGTCGGTTGGTGAGATAAAAGTGGTATTTGTGACAAAAGTGGTTGTTACATACGAATTCCAGTCGTTCTAGTCCAATAGATGAGTACATATTTGCTGCTTTGCTGAGGGACAACGTTTTGTTTCAAATCGCAACCGTTTACGCATTGCTTTACTCACACTTTAAAGTGAAAGTTTGTTCAACATTCGCTATTTTATTCTTGTGGGAATAATCATTAAAGATATTGAAATAACGGCTGGTTTATCTTGAGTTAGAGTTAGATGAGGTTTTACGGCTCAGTTTCTAACCGATTGGTTTAAGAGTCGTCCCGGCCAAGGCCTTTTTTCCAGTTGTGGCTCACTGACTTGTTTTCCCTACTCCATTGCTTTTGCCGAGCACTCAGCCCAAGGGTACTAGGTTCCATTTTTAAAGTCTTTGGTATGACCCGGCCAGGATTCGAACCCCCTACCTTCCAACTGCAAGTCGGATGCTTTAACCACTTGATGCATGCAGTCGGTCGGTGGCATGTGTCCTTACTTTCGTGGAAGTTACCGGAAGCAGTGCTTATATGCTTCACAGTCTCTTCTTTATATTCTCCGTCACCTTTCTTGCTTCCAATTGAACCTGTAAGCAAAAGAAACATGGCAATGATTAATAAATATGGTACCTGTTGAATTTAAGCCCTACGTCAATTCGCAGTCATTTACTAACTCACTTAAATATTTAAGCTTAGTAAGAAGCTCCTAAAAATGATAGGTATTGGATTAAATTCGTGGATGAAGAGGT
This sequence comes from Holothuria glaberrima, assembly GCA_009936505.3. Lineage (NCBI taxonomy): Eukaryota > Metazoa > Echinodermata > Holothuroidea > Aspidochirotida > Holothuriidae > Holothuria > Holothuria glaberrima. The sequence goes on along the minus strand of WURT03064660.1, from coordinate 4,375 downwards.
AAGCAGGACACTGTTATGGTATTCTTTGTTCCTTAAAATTACTAAGGAGGATTATTTCCAACTAGAGCCTTTGACATATAGTACTCACTAATTACCTAGATAAACAACTCCCATACGCTTGGCATGTGTGGGAGCAATAACAAAACACCCAGTGCGCAAAAAAATTCATACATGAAATGTTGGAAAGAGAACTCAAGTATCTCTGCATGAACGGCCTTGCAGTTTTCCAGTGTACAAACACACGCATATATATATATATGTATATATATATATATATATATGTATGTATATATATATATATGCGTGAGTTTGTACTGACGCCGCAGCAACGTCGTAGTACAATCGCGTTATTTCATAGTATGCCGTGACAAATCTTGACAGTACGATAGCTATACCGCCATACTTCATAACTTTGTAACACTGTCGTGGCATTGACGCACTAATGATGTACTGAATCTTAACGGCGTCTTGATGTCGTCTTGACGAGGTGTAATATTGGATTGACCTTGAACTTTTGAGTACGAATTACTACGGTAGTGTGCAATTTTGATACGGTACATTACGATTTTTCAAGTTTACAAAATCGTGCGCTACCGTAGCTCCACCATAGCAAAAATCGTGAATGTGGGAAGGGGGTATTAGTTGCACTGTACCGTTCTGCAATGTACGTTTACGTGAAAACAAAACTGTTCTACTCTACTGATGAGCTGAGATAAATAGCATGCTCGAATGCTATCGAACGAGTGGGTGTGTGTGCAGTGCGGGTCGGGCTTATGAAACTAGAGGACAAAATGAAATTATTTCGCCGTAATTTTGTTTAACTGCAAGCTAAAAATTGTGACTCGATTCAAACGCTAGAAATTCGAGTCATGTCGAGTCTAGGCGCGTAGCCACTAATTTCCCAAGGAGGGTGAAGCATACAAGCAAAATATCTAAGTATAGCGCCACTATGATAGGCGCGAAGCGTACAAGAAAATTTTGGCATGAAAAGATGGATCTTAGTTTTGGGTTACTAATGTTAAGTTTGTGAAGTATGTTGCAAGCTTGAGACCTCGGTTTTCTTTGTGCTACCTTTAATAGCAGGGCAGGGGCCTGAGTGAAATTTCTAAGGGACAGTACATGACAGCATCTAGTGGCATACCTGGGATAGTTGGCACCCAGGCGGAGCCTTTCTTCGTCACCCAGTACCGCCATGAGAGGGGGTGGGGTGGGTTCTAGTAGGAGATGTCTAAATGGAGAACGTCTCTGACATTTATGTTTGGTCGCTTCAGTGAAAATTGGGGCTGTCAAAAAGCTTTGAGCCGTCACAAAATGTTTAGAAATTTTCGTAGCATAGTGTCTTTTTTCCTTTGTAAGAGCCGGGATGACACACCTACCATTTCATAAATTTTTCTGAAGGTAAGATGGCTTAAGTGCAAAAAGATGTTATGTTGGGGGAAGGCTAGACAGTTGAAACTGGCCATACGTTTGCAAATTCTCACGTTAATTTTAGTGCTTTTATACTTCCTTTTGGCTGAGTGAAAGGGAGTGAAGCTGTCTAAAGCTCCTCATGTTTGAGAAATTCGTACCTTTGTGATGTGCTATCTTTGAAAAGCTCTGGAATGATTATTTTAAAAATTCTTACTATTATGGGTGTTTGGCTGTTGCATGGCAAGTTGAAACACCACAGCCAAAGTATCAGTGCCGGACTTTCTTCTTCTTAGTGCGCTACTTAGTGTGTAGCGTATAGGTCTATTTTTGTCAAATCACTTTGTATGAAAAAGGAAGACACAAAGTATTATTGACAACTCATTGATTTAAGCAAGACAATCATGAGGCTATTTTATATAAGCATGCTATTTTATATAAGCATGCTAGTTTATGTAAACATGTTGTGACAACGTGCGAGGAACACCACTTAAGATCAATATGGTTAGTTAGTTAGTAAGTTAGATGAGATAGATGAGATTTAACGGCCCAGTTTACAGACAACTGGTTCAAGTCGAGCCGGCCAGGGCCTTTTTTCCAGCTATGTTGTGTGTATCATGCATGTGGATAACGTCTCATACGTCAGTACGAGTTGCACGCGTATAAAAGCCTGTTTGTGGCGGGGCTCCAGGGACCTCTAGGAAGCAGGAACACTTCAATGTGATTTCCTAGATTCTAAGGGCCTCAAAAACGTTATGAGAAAAAATCTTTGGATTTTCATTTTTGGTTAAAAGAAGGCTATTTTTCATTAAGTGTTTGGAAATTTACGGCCCTCAAGTGGTGCTTTAAGCTTCGACGTTTTAGTAATATTGAAAAGGTACTATAAGAAAGCCTAATCCTTAAAATGAGAGATGCAGTTAAACCATACATGGTTGTAGAGAGAAAAAGGATGTTTTCACCGTTGCATCGCCGGGGAGGGGTTGAGGACTGTTCACCCAAAAACTTGACGCCCCCGTGTGTCCCCATGAGATTTTGGATATTAAAAATTCCCACGCGCACTGTTTAAATATCAATTTAGATACTAGGACCGACCGTCTCTTTTCCATGAGTCAGTTGGCTAGCTACTATTGTACAGAATGTTCTCAAAACTACAATTTTGCGGTGAGCTTCGCACCAATCTATCTATGTATGAAACTTTGCAAAGGTTGCCCTTCTGCATGGGAATATAATCCAAAGTTATCATTTTAACTCTTGTTTCAACAGCTATGAGTTCACAGCAGAGGCTATAGTCTTTTCTCTTCAATACAGTTTCCACGTCGATTTTCTCTTAGATCAATTTTATGTTCGGAAACGATTAAGATAATTGCGTTTTTTGTCACCTTGTTAACACTCATTAAATGACATGTGAGGATAAATAGCTTTGTTCGTGATCGTTATTGTCCGTTTAAATTAAATACCGGTACCTTCAAATTTACTAGGGCAACTTTGCTGAGTTGGCTTATCTTGAATCTTCTCCGAGAAGGAGCCAAGCACCACATTAGTGTGATGCAATCATAAGAAGAGTAGGTACATCCAAGAAAATTTCTTTTAACCATTTATATACCAAAATTTTCTACACGCTTTGTGTGTGCACGAGAGGTTGTCTTAGCTGGCTCTAGTCACTGTGGTTCTAATTTATTCCTGCAGAAAATGCAGGAAACGTATTTGTCATAACTAAAGTCGCCCAAAACCCTATAAATCACTACAAGATGTTATTTCTTTCTTCCGGCGCCCCGAATCCGTCGTCGTGGATGCACCTTTGAAGCTCTAGAGTGAAGGTTTTCCTTCCAGTGGGCATATCTAAATGGTTGTTTTCTTTAGATCAATCCACTAAGAGCGTTAGTAGAATCATTATTCTAGACCTATTGTAGATTTAACGTATGATCACCCCCCCCCCCCCGACAGATTCATTGAATCATTAATAAGACTAATTAGGCAAACGAAAACGGTCAAACCCTGAGTTTTATTTCTGTGGTCTGCTTGGCGTTCTATTCCATTGCTCATCCTAGCCTTTTCGAGCAATGATCTCGCTGCAAACCTACAACTTATATGAATACCATATACACTGTGCCGTGCGTGGTTACGGCTCCAAAAGGCGCTGCAACAGAAAACTCGACAGAATATGGACTTGTGAGAACCGAAAAGCTCTGTAGGGTTAAGTTCTCAGTACAGTAAGAGCATCATATAGCACGGAATTCGAGACACGTAATTGACTGGGAAAGCTGCCGTTGACCCAGCTCCCACCCCTCTCCACCCTTGTTCAGAATAATTTCAAATTGATATTTCTGGGCAAGATTTAGCCAATGCCACGTTAAATGATTACATACAATACAAATGTGGGAAGTCCTCAGCTCACTCCCCACCACCTACCCAGAATCGAAAGTAGGGTCTAGTCCTGAACTTTTATGCCTCTATATCCTACAAAAGTGCCCCTACTTGTACCGTCTCACATGTTGTACCATCCATCCATGATTGTGTAAGCTTCGATTCTATGTTGAAAGCCTGTGGACGAGTTAGTTAGGGTGTTAATGGCGTACAGGGTTACAGCCACAGGACCAGATTGAGGGTTTATGTGTGGCAAGTTAAGTGTACTGGCTTGTATTCTAGGTCCCTGTATCAAGTAATTCCGGTGGTAACACTTGGGATCTTTCAGGGGAATAAAACCAGGGCCGTAGCGAGCGGGGGTGTGGGGGTGTCACCCCCTGCCATATTTGGTCGCCGTCGGCAAATTTTCGGTCTGTCGGCAAAAAGGGGAAAGGATGAAAGGAAGAGGGAAGAAGGAAAAGGAAAGGGAAAGGAAGGGAGTGAAAGGGAAGACGGAGAATGGAAAGAAAAAAAAAGAGAGAACGGGAAAGCGCGGCCAGTCTGTTATCGGCTATTTCGATTTTCGGCTCTTCATCTAATTGGCCCATTCAAGTTGAAGGCCCGT
>WURT03064649.1:0-13703 GCA_009936505.3 Holothuria glaberrima | reverse complement strand
AACACACGGTCAGTAAACGTAAAGACTGATAAAAATGAAGTTTTTCACACATTTTCGGTGGTAGAATAGGAATAAACTACATTTGTCGAACTATTACTGTCTCATAAACCGTCTCGACTCCAAATGTGGCAAAATAACGGACTCGGCTTCGCCTCATCCGTTATTTTGTCAAATTTGGAGTCTCGGCGGTTTATTCACCAATAATAGTTCGCCAAATGTGATTTATTCCTTAATTAATATTGTGAGAGCTAGTTGACATACAGTAGCACCTCACCCCACCCCTGACGAACTTATGTCTTAAAACGTTGTTTAGACGATTTTATTTTTGGGGCTTAAAAAACAAATGAAAAAAAAATGCCTATCCTGCCCCCTTATGGCGCCGCCCCTGGGTGGCACTGAGAGGGTCCAAGGACTGCGTTTAAGAATCACAGCATAAGCGCATCGAAAGTACATGTACTGCGGCGGATCTAAGGTCTTGCCTAGAAAATTTGGAAAAAAAGAAGCCTTGTATATGATAAAGTGGGCTTTGGCTTTGGGGAGCCTTAAAATTGCAATTAAAATAAATATAGTTCATTTTCTGCATTTTAATCAGAAGTAAACCAAGAAAAATGGTGGCTAATGCCCGCTGAAACTATACCTGGTGCACGAGCGAAGCGCGCATAAAAGTAAGTGGCATAACTGGAAGGTAACTGTCTCAATATTAATTCCTACTGGGCAGCATGGGTGGATTAATGTATCCCAATGAAAACCATAGCATAATCCGCCTGACACACTGACACCTCACCCGAATCAGTATGTTGTCAGTCCGAGTTAGGTCAAATTGTGATTTTTATTTTTAGTCATGCCATTGGCAAATATTAAGATAACACATGGGGACATTCCTTATGGACCTGCACTGGAAGTTGTCTTTGGCCCTCATAAGGGGCCATTCGAAAGGCCCTTGGGCCCCAACGCCTTCAGGGGATCTCTTCAAATCGGCTCAGTCTTTCATACTTGTGTGACCAATAGTGGAACATTTTTCCATCCCGTGCCCCATTTCGGAAATCTAGCGACGCCACTGCAAAGGAGATACCTGACGAATACATTCCTCATGGCTGCTGTCTCTAATGACCTATTTTGTTAGCCACTGGTTAGACTTGATTGGAACTTCAAGTTAGTTTGACCACAGGCGCCCTGTGCCAGTATAGGCTGGCAAAGTGTATACCGTAACTGCAAAGTCTAAACTCTTGCCCAGCCTATAGAGGTTCTTCACTTGACGTCATTGCGTTTCAATTTGGCATACTGGCCGTCACTGAACATGTGCAGAATGTAAGTTATCAATACACGCGCACGACACAGCCTTAGTTACAATTGTTTTACCATGGACGCCTGGCCGTCAAAATAGAAAGACGGGCAGCGCAGTGACGTCAGTGAAGAACCTCTATACTTGCACAGAGCGCCTGTGAGATAGACAACCTAAATGGACAGTAGTTAACAACCTAGTAGTTTCCTGCGGTCAACCATCTTGTGGTTTCAGAAAGTCAATTAGTGCACCATTAAAGTGACCAGAATAATCTACCCTTAGATGGAACCCTTCATAATAAATGGACTTATAGTACTGCATCTACATTCGTATAATAAGAGCCACATTCGGACGTGATAATTATTACGTACGTACGTAATAAGTATCACGTACGTACATGATAATTATTACGTACGTACGTCGTAATTATCACGTACGTACGTAACAATATCATGTACGTACGTAACAATATCACGTAGGTACGTAATAATATCACTTACGTACGTAATAATTATTACGTACTTACGTAATAAAATATTTTTACATGTCCTATCTAGAGCTTCGTAGTGATGAGCAACATTGGTACAAAAAGAAAAATTAAGGAGAGTTTATTCATTAAAGAAATGCAATCTTACTTGAACAGCAAAGCCGTGAGTTACCAGTTAGAACTATTCTAAATTCCGTTATTCAGATCCGACCTCTCATTCATTCTCCAGAGCCGGATCCCTGGGGGCGTACGCCTCCCCTATTTTTTGTGAAGCAATATTTTTTATGGTATTTTACTCCAATCCTGCAAAACGTAATAGCATAGCCCAATTTTCATTCTCAGATGCCAGGAAAATACGTCTAAAAAACCCACTTGTAAAATTTATAGATTCTGTATCTACCCCCAACCATACAAAGTTTGGTATCAAAGCTCTGAGGCGAATTTACGTGCGCTAGCTTCAATTCGCATGTAAGGAAGCTTTCAGATCATGACCACAATGCTACTGCGCTGAGGTCACGGCTGCTTGCAGAGAATCCTGTTGAACACCCTGCAGGGACCACAATATCAAAATACATAAAAAACAAACATCATGCTTCTCAGCTTCACTGCAAGATAGTGCCAGTTTGTTCAGGGGCGTCCCTAAGAACCGATGATTGGGGGGGGGGGGTGCTGGACATTTTTTCCCGACAAAATGGGCTACATTCCCGACAAAAAATGCCTCAACGCCTGTGTCAAGAAAGTTTAACTCATAAACAGCGGCGTAGCCAGGATTTCTCTCACGGGGGAAGGTGAACGCAGTATGTTCTGTGATCGCCAGCCTGGGGGAGGGGTTTAAGGGGAGGGGGACACCTTTGAGAAATTTTTGAAAAATAATGTGTCCTTACATGCCATCTGGTGCTACATATATGTTACACTTGAAATAAAATTTGCGTTCAATAATTTACGCATTTTAAGTACTAAAAAAAAAAAAAAAATCGGCATCTGGTTACATAAATAACCATGATCGACTAACGGCCATTCGATTTCTTTATGACGTAGCAGGTTTGAGGATTTGGAACTCGGATTACAAAAGCTGCCACGCGGGACTTCACAATAATCTAAGGCACGTTCTGTCCTTCTTGAATTAATTATTTGACAAATAGTGGGCATGAAGGATGCTCTCGAAGCGCGCCAAAATAGACTTTTAAAAACCATTTGGTAATGAATGTTTTAGGAACTACATCTCCAGAAGGAGTCGGAAAAGCGAACTTCTTTCGCAATCATAGGAATACAAAATGTGCGCCCTTTTAAGTTTACAGGAAACGCGAACGCCTCCGACTTAATGAGTTTAGTAAGTGAAAAACTAGCGCATACTGCACCGACCCGACTGCTACGTGACAGTAAAAACCAGTCACATGGCAGACGGGTTGATTAGATGAGTGCTAAATTTTGTTCTCGACCTCACTGACTGTCCCGATTGAAATCCAACATTCTTCTTCGACTTCATCGGGTCATACCGAAGACTTTAAAAACGGAACCTATTGCCATTGTGCTTGGTGCTCAGCATAAGCAATGGAGTAGGAAAACAAGCCAGTGAGCCATAACTGGAAAAAAGGCCGTGGCCGGCTCGACTTAAACCAATTGGTTAGAAACTGGGCCGTAAAACCTCATCTAACTAACTAATTAACTTCTTCGACTTCATCGAAAATACCAAAGTGTTTGATATTCGAAGTGAAGTCGGGGGAAAAGGGAGTGTCGTCTCGGTTTAGTAAGGCCGTGGCAGTGTTCAGCTGTCATTGACCAAAAGGCAACATATCTTTTAATAAAGAAGCCTTTGCAAATCAGACGACAGCTCTGTGTGCTCGACCATGTGTGATTTACTAGCAGTAGATAGACTTTTGAATATATCCACCTCGGCGATGTGCGCGTCACGGTTTACCTGCAATCCGACTGCGAACCGACGCACTTGACTTCTGATACCGCCAACTCATCCCCGAAGAGCAGTCAGGGTGAGTTGCATCACATTCCAATAAGGCTTTTGTTGTACAGTTTTGGACATACATTAAGTAAACGATTAGTCATCAATTAAGTTCCCGAAAATTCTGTAGCCCAAAATAAAATATTTTTTCTAACAAAGTACGGAAACTGCAAAAGAAAGGGGCATTTTTTCCCGACAGCCAGTAAAATTTCCCGACGGACGACACTTTGAAAATTTCTGGGGGTAAAGCACCCCCACACTCCGGTAGTTCCGCCCCTGGAGTTTGTTACATTGTTACGAGGGTTCATGATGCATGAAATAAACTCTCAGGAAATAAACCGAGAAGATAGTTTAAATAGTCTCAAGTTGTCTCAACTCCTTTATTGCTTTCAAATTCGTCAACTCGACTTTCTTCTCTCCAGTTCCCTCTTTCATTTGAGAAACTTTTTCATACAATAAGTTAGCAATCATTCCAGAGAAAGTAGCATATGGGTACACAACGGGAAGAAAGAATGACCAAATTTCATTTTTTTTTTCATTTCATCTCCAGATTCGACTGTTTGTACAAAAACTTTGTTGCCGAATTAAAATATCGGCTAAACATGCTGACCCAAAAATGAAAAATACACCAGTTACACATACTGGTAAAATCAGAATTACTTTGGAATTTAAGAAGAATCGCAAATTGCAGGAACTTAGCTAAAAATCACAACGGACAATAATTCACCGAGCTTCTACGAGTGGTGGAAGGCACTCGAGACTTAGATGCCTCCCCCGAACAAGAACGAATAGAAGTGCTTTACCTGTGCCCTTTAATTTCAACCAAGAACAGAGCCAAGTAAGAGTATATACTGATAGACGGCTTTCGGAATCAGAATTTGCTCTCCTTAGTAAAGGTCAGAAATTCACTCCTGTCCCTTTTTCATGCAACTGGTTGGCGTTGGAAGAAGATCTTAAAGCTTTTGAACGTCGTCCTCTCTTGATAGAATGGTTTGCGAGTCATAACGCATAAGGTGGATCATTCGGTTCCAGTCACCTTGGAGGAGTCCCCTTTCGCCGCGGCCTATATAGCAAGTGGAATCCACCTTTAGGAAGAGATCCTCATTTAGAGTCTTTCATTAGAGCGGTTAAACAAGATGTGCTAGATTATCAAGCTCCTATTAGTCCTAAGTATGTCAGAGACATATTACTAAGGAGGAAAGAGCTGCTCTTAGGAATTTACGAAAGTACTTTTCTGTCATAATTAAACCAGAAGACAAGGGACCGGCGTTTGTGATTCAGAATACTGCAGCTTATTTGAGTAAGGCCGAAGAAGAATTGTCTAATCTTAGTATCTATAAACCCATTGAGGAGGATATTACGCCGATTCATTGGTTGAACGGATGGTCAATGAGGTTGATACTAATTCAATTGTTGCTAAGTTTATTTTATCAGAGAACCCCAAACCTTCTCGTTTTTACACCCTACCTAAGACTCACAAAAATCCGACTCAAAGGAGAATTTCCCTATTAGACTAGTAATAGCAGGTAACGGTTCAGCTATAGAAAATCTTTCAGCCTTTGGATCATTATATTAACCCTGGAGTGCTGCAACTCCCTACTTTTGTTCGTGATACCAAACATATTCTTAATATTATAGAGGCGATTAACTAAAATGGCCCCGGACCCAGATACTTGTATGTTTACTATTGATGTGAAGGCCATGTATTCAAGTATGCCACGTGAGTTGGGTCTTAAACGGGTCAGAAATGCCCTAAACAGGCATTCCAACTTAATTCCCAGTACTGATAATTTGATCTCTCGCTGGGAAATCCGTCTAGACTTTAATAATTTTATCTTCGGGGAGCAACATTTCTTACAAATTCATGGAACATCTATAGGACCAAAAATGGCACCTGGTTATGCTTGCTCAGGGATGTGGGTGTTTGAAGAAATTATGGGTAATGTAAATACTAAGCCTGTGAAATGGGCTTGCTATACAGATGACATTTGGGGATTATGGAAGGGTGATAAGGATTCCTTCACCCACTTTTTGGTTTCTATTAATAATCTTTTTCCAGGAGAATAAGAATTCAAAGCAGAATTTTCTTATACTAGTCTTCCGTTGCTATATCTATCTTTGACTTTAAGCAATGGTGTAATACGTGTTAAGTTATTCACTAAGCCCCTTTGTTCAAATTCTATGTATGTTAATCATTCTTCATTTCATCCTAGAAATGTTCTGGATAATATAGTTTATAGTCAAGCGCCCAGGTTAATTAAGGCATTATGTTCCTATGATTCAGAGAAAGAAAAATATTATCAAAATTTAGAGAAAAATCTCATTTCTCGAGGAAAAAATCTCATTTCTAGGGGTTATCCTAGATAATATAAGAAAAGCTGATGGCCAATCCAGAGCTCATATTTTGAAAAAAAAAAGAAAAAAAAGTCGAATAAGAAGTCGAATCGAAAACTACTTAAAATCCCCTAGTAGTTACCAGAAATCCCCGTCACCCGTCTTTTAGGGATATTCTTCAAAAACATTTCCAAATCTTGCAGCTTTCAACTGTTATGCGCAAGGAAATTAAAGCTCCCCTAGACTTATATTTCGCCAACTGCCTACGTAAACTAAACTTCGACTCTTAAAAGCAACGTTGAACCGCAAACGCACAAGGGGTGCTTTAAGTCGCATGAACGTAATTGTGTTTCTTATCACTCTTCTTAAAGAAACCAAGTATTTAAGAGTCAGGTTACTGGTGTTACCTATAAAATTTATAATTCAGTTACCTGTACTTTTACATCTGCCATCTATTTAATTAATTGCTTAGATTGTAAGAAACAATATGTAGGTGAAAGTGGAGGTGATCTTAAACAAAGACGGAGAGGTCACAGACAGGAGTTCAAAAAGGTCATACTCCTCTGGGCAAACTGGTCCTGTCATAATTTTGAACTTATTGAAATTTCGACATTCCCTAATTTAGACAAACCACAACGTGAACAAAAATAGTTGTTTTGGATTCACCAACTGAAAACCCTCCATCTTAGTGGCATCAATGTAAAAAAGGTACTGAAGCAAAACTTGTCTTTTTGCTTTTTTGCTTGGTTTCAAGTATTAGCCCTTTTGTGTGCAGTTATGCTGTCACGCTCCCTTTTCTTAAGGTTGTATACACTCATGTGGGTCTCTTTACTTAGTTTTTCTCTAATCTTATTGTCTTTGGTGTTTGGAACTAGTCTGCATATCTAACGGGTTTACACTATACTCTGTACACATTACTCAATGGCCTCTTGAGAAAGGAAGGACGACCCTTCCGAAACATCGAGCTTTTAAATACACGATTTTAGCCAATTTTAGTTCTTGCTTTTTGTGTATTCTTTTAGACTGTTATATTAATTTATAAATATATATATATATATACACACACACACACATATATATATATATATGTATAATATAGGTTGAAATTTGTGTTAATTCGATCATGAAATTGAAATCAATTGACTTCAAATTCATGATCGAACAGTTAACACAACTTTCAACCTATTCATCCATAGTTCGATCTACCATATTTCGACCTACTATATATATATGTATTGTTAAAATTGCAACGAATCAATAGCTCAATAGCTAAAATCTGAAGCTTTTCAGCATATGTTAAATATGCCTTTTGAAACTTCAAACAATATGTTTAGGCTATAGTTGTAGGACCATTGTACTGAGTGTGTGTTGACGATGGGTGTGAACGCATTTTAACGAGTGTGGTTATTTCTGATTCACTTGGCCAATTTTACGTCAGACGCATGGTACAAAGAACTTCGATTTAGCACAAAGAAATTCTTTGATATTAAAATGCAACAGTCTTCTATAAAAGTAACTCGCTTTACAAGCAAATCGTCAAAAATGTAAACACGCCCTGTATATTCTCTCGTTGAAATAATGTCTGCCCAAGGGCAAGGAAGTTTGCAGAGAGTTTAACGGTCAGTGCCTTCATTGTATGTCAGTTAAAACTCCAAAACGTGAATACTTCTTGCTGTGCAGTTGTCAGGTTTAGACGATTTGACTTTGTATTTCAAACTACAGAAAACAGGGCTAGTCAGCTTTCAAAGTTTCTAACTCGGTCAGGAAAATGTTTCATGTCAATAATTATTCTTAGGTCCCAACAGAAGAAGCCAAATGTAGTTTTGTCCCCCGGAATAAACACTAAACAAAGCATGACCCTAAGCTTACGAGGCGGGGGTTTGGTCTGCAACCTTGCGGGAAAAATGTTAATTTCAGGGCAAAAGATGTCAGTTTTAGGACAAAGTTCATGTCATTAACATTAATTTTCACCAATGAAGGAGAGAAGAATTTCAAGGAAACACTTTTCCAATCTTGTGAAATGTATTAATTCCCATACGCCTATGAACGTGACCAACCACTAAACAGTCAGACCCCATATCATGCACCTGTGTCACTTCACTCTATTCTGGATTGGACATGTTGGGTGCAAAGAACAATTACTTCACATGATCTTAAGGCCTGTATACACGAGCAACATCCCCACAACATTCCTGCAACCAAAGGTGTTGTAGAAATGTTGCAATCTCTTTTTAAGGCCTGTTTACAAGGGCAACATTCCCAAAACATTTTCAAAAGATTTCGGAAAAATATTACTCTAAGCCGGTCATGTGACACAAACTGACACAAACTGAACTTCGGATTGGTTCAAACATGCAACATTCCTGCAGCTTGTTTTCAAAGAATTGACATGACATTTCTTCTGCAACATTTTTAAAACGTTTTCAAAATGTTTTCAAATTGTTGTTCACCCTGTCTATACTGTGCAACAAACTGAAAACAAACGTGTTTTGGGTTTGTTGCAAGTAAATATTTTGAAAATGTTGCGCGTGTATACAGCCCTTTAGCCAAAAGTCTTGCAACAAGCAATACTTAAGAGCAAAATAAGAAGTGACATACCAATGCAAACATGAATGAAATGGTAAGGCAAGTCACAAGGATGCCTTATAGGTGAACACTGAAAATTCTTTAATAGGCAAGCAATCGTAAGATGACTTTTGCTTAGAAGCGGGATTTCGGCAAGCAGAAATGCTTGGGAAAAGTTGAGTGCGCATTTGCTCCCGTAAACTGTTTATCTTTGAACAGGAGCGGACTGGGGAAAGTGACGAGGAGGGCATTGAGCATAATTGGGCTTGAAGGGGAAAATGCCCCCTCATTCCCACCAACTCCCCTGACTGCATCCCAGTGTAAAGTAGGGAGGAGAGACTTAGGGGCTCGCGCCCCCAAAGTCCCCCTCCCCTTAGCTACTCCAGCCCGGATTAAGTTTACTTCTGACCCTCTCCCTATTCAAAATAAAGCACCTGTCTAGTGCACTTTCTGGACAGCACTACAGTTATCTGTGCAGAGTTTAAATTGTTCAAGGCTATATCCACACGCTGCAAAACAGTGCTATCTTTGGTGTATACATTTTGAACTGATCATATATGGCTGGAAATGTTGATAATTCAGTGACAATTTAGTGAATTTTAATTTTTGGTTGGGTGAAAGAGGGCCGACCTGGAGATGGGCCTCAGGGGAGGGGGTTCCCCCTAATCACTAAATAAATGTTAATAGTTATGGGAATATCTTCAAATATGTTTGACACTAGATCCAACAGCCAGAATGTTAGACAACTTCGAAAATAAACCATTTCCTACAGAGTACTTTGTTAAAGGTAAGCTGGTATAGGCATTGTTTAAAAAATGATCACATTTATTGCAATGGCTTTGTAAAATTAAAACACACTGTACTGAAATTGAGTTTGCTAAAAAAGATGCTTTTCATACCCCACCTTTCTTTTGATCTTCTGAGAGACTGTCATTTTATAGCGTTAAAAGGTTTTTTACCCACTCAGGTTAGAAGCAGTAACATATCGGTGCCTACTCTTTACCTAGTTAATGGTTGCATCAAACGTGCGGTTGTATAAATAACTTTCTATGGTACTTGTCATTTGCTATTGCAAGATGAGAAGAGCGTAAAAGCATTATCCTGAGGTAGTGTATGTGAGGTTAATGGTCTCCTGCACTGTATTGTATGTCATTACTAGGGTCATAAATGTCAAGCCTTAGGCATTTTTGCAATAAAGATGTGAAGTGGAAATGCTCGACATTTTTAGCAAGACCAACATTTCATGAAATTTAGGGATTTTTTTACAACTAGCGTAAATCACATATTCTGTATTGACTTCAGGAGTCTTTTCAAGTAGCCTAGCAATAAGTGAATCAACTTTTCAGGGGAGAACGTTTCTCTCTTTCTGTCATCTTGTTTTTTTGAAAAGAGGCAGGGAGTGTACCAGAGATGGAGGAACAGATGTCGTACTCATTTGGGGGGGGGGGGCACTGCCCATTTTCATTGAGAAGCCATAGTGGGAATGGTGAGGTTTGCAAAAGCCGACTCGGTCAATCACCAAGCGTTTCTGCTCTCAGTGAGGGCAAATATTTCAAAATTTCTTGAGCGATTTGCGCGTTGTGGAGAATGTTTTTTCTATAGTTTGGTCTCATGTGGCAACATATAGCACAATTCCCTTATCGATCTTACCGAGTATCCAGCTCTATTATAAACATACGATACATGGCCAACATCGATTGTTGTTTTGCTGTAAAGCTCACAAATTTTATCCTCAGTGTCATATAGCTGTCGGGAAGTTTGACTTTTTCGACAGCCACACGGGGTGGATACAGTACGTTGCAAGTTACCCTCGTTAGCAGTCTGCAGCCTCGAGCGTTACTGAATCTTTTCTAGTTCTATCGGGGCTTCGCGTTCACTGACTCGTGGGGAGTTACACCCCCACCTGTTTACTCTCGGGAAAGTCTTGGTCAAAATCCTGAGAAGAGCCAAGGCTCGTTCCCTTGGGGTTAGAAGAAAGAATATTGTCAAAACCCCATGTTTTACCTTACACATGAGCATAATAAAACAGCACACTATAAATAAGTTAATGCATTCAAATAGTATTATTTTAAAATATTTTTTCTCTTGACGTCATCATTTGACAATTTCTATGGATGTCCTTTAGGGCGTATACTTTCGTTTCTGGAAGCAGGGGTTTTCAACCCAGGGTACGTATATCCCTACGGCTTGGCAGGACTTCTCTAGGAGGTAGGAGAAGATCCTTCGCTAATTAAGAGTGGATGGTGTGAGATCAATGAGACCAACGGGGAAGACTACTTCATTTTTCGTACGATGAGATTGTCAGTATAGTAGATAAAATGAGGTAAATGTCACAGGATCAAGTTGACAACGCAGTGTACGATATAGCTGTGACAATGCTGTGTTACAACATGACTTAAAGATGGAAAACGAATAGCCTACTTTCCTCAGCCGGGGGAGAGGGAAGGCACACATTATGGACCAAGGTACTACTGGGGTACGACGGTGAAAAAAGTTTAAAACCCCATCACAGAGCCACCAAAAATTGGTTACTTGCTATGCTTTTTTATATTTCAAGTTTTTTCTTTGGTGCGATCTAAATTTTCAAGTCACTTTCATATCGAAACTGTAACGATTTACTGTTATGCCCATTGCTTGCTGCAACATTATTTCTTCATTCAATGGTTTACTATCTTACAAGTAATAGACTGTACACTACTACAAATTACGATTGCAAAATTGTGATCCATTTAATATTTCAAAGTTGGCAAAGTTGGCGAAGAATCCTGATAACTTTGGGAATGAAAGTTAATCTGAATGAATCAACATCAGTTACATCGTTTGTGGCCCACGACAGTTCCGAAAATTTGGTGTCAAAATTATCTTGGAAATAGTAAATAAATTCGTGTGAAATGTGTACAGCCCATGGCGAAGACGACATTCCCGGCGGGACACGATCGGACTCATGGTTTGTAAAAAGTCTTCCAGTTTTGTTGCAACCGAGCTCTCCATACAAGAGATCGGAAGCCTCGATTACAAACTCTACAGTTTTTACAAAATTGGTTTCTATAAGGACTAACAACGTCTTCATGTCAGAGACCTGTGGCAGTAATGCAGTTTTGTCTACGGTGACATCAGGGAACAACTCCCAATGTCGGCCAACGTCTGCCATAAGATGGGCCACGCGTAAGTAGTCAGCTGCACTTGAAGAAACAAGGCACGGTACAAATGCGGAACAAACTGTTAACGTACCATTGAAAAGGGTTTTGGTACAAGGAGGAAAGTGTAACGGAAACAAATCATAATCGGACATCCAACCTCCTCCAACGACTGCCATGGCAATGTACCGGAGGAAGCAAGAAACTTCATATCGCTTGGAATTAAGTGATGGTAAAGATTCGAATTTTTCCTTCAGAGACTGATATTCTGGATGTCGCATGGCGTCCGTTTCGTTAAGTATACGAGGCTGCCATCCCGCAGTTGTCCATGCTTTTGTCCACTCTTGCAGTAAGTTTTGGCTTGCAAGTAATACCTTAGGGTCATCGTATGCGGGTTGGTAGTACGTGTAGATAGTGCAAGGACTAGGCGAAGCTAAAGAGGATGACATAGACGGTGACCCGTCCGAAGAACTTGCCGAAGAATAATAAAATTTCATTACTTTTTTAAGACGCCTTTTCGTTATCACCTTTCTACATTTTCTGTATTGCACAAGTAAATCTCTCACTGTGAGGACTCCTTCTGGAAAAACGTAAACGTGGCCGATATCTGTGGAATAGCCAAACATACAAAAATCCATTGCATAAGAATTTGTCATTTTGATCCATGTCTCCGGTGTGTACATATTTTCGCATAGTCGATCATTTGAAGACACTTTTCTAGTGAAGATGTGTTGCACATCGACATTAGCTTCTAGTTTTTCTGTAAGTTCTAAGCCGCTTGTCAAATTTTCAAATACAAGATATTGATCAAACAAGAATTTTCCATCGAAATCCAAAAGCATTTCAGTCAGAGTTGGAAAATGCGTTTTATTTGAAAGTAGCAAAGGTTTCCAAGGAGGAAGTCGGTCATTCAGAAACCGGGTAAAGGGTATATCTTCTCCGGTGTTTGAGATCTCTTCCCATAGCTTAATAAGTCTGGAACAAGGATGCATTATGAAAGTGATTTTATGATACTCTCGGAATTTTTTTTTACTGGAAGATCCATCATCTCCATGAATGGGACGAAAAATTAACGGTGACGCTTCAACAGCGGACCCTGGCAATTGTTGGAACACAAGTTTGAGGCTTTCAGCCACAAATAGATGAGAAGTTTGGGCTCCAAGGGCTACTAAGTTTTTTTTAACGTAGCTCGAGTAAATGTCAGGGGCTGCTGTACTTTGAATCTTGATACAGTACGGATCGCCATTTACACGCTCCCATCCTTCAGAGCATTTCCAGGCTCCATTTTCGTTCGTACTGCGGCATACTTGAGCGATAGGCCTTCCGAATGGATCACGGCGTACGGTCTCGTGTGGCCAATCTACAGGACAACCCGCCATTATCGAAGGAATTGCTGGAATGTTCTTTTTGGGATTAACCTTTGAATTCACGACGACAGGTTTAACTTCGAGTTTTGGGGCGTGATGTGAATCTGGTGAGTGTAACAAATACAAAAATTAGTCCATAGGAGACAAATTTCCTTATCTTTTCATGAGCTAATTATAAATTATATGACCCTGCTTGTTGACGGGAAATAGACATTGCTATGTAACAAATCGTTGTAGGGTAACACCCCTGACAATCCCAGACAACCCTTGAAAAGCTATATCCAGGACAATTCCAGCCTAGACCATTACCACCCTTGGAAATGTATTTCCCAAGGGAATTGTTTTGAGGAGTGAAGGGGGAGTTGTCAAAGGTGGGAATTATCTAAGGGAAAGTCATCAGGGGGACGTTGCCTCGGGGAGATCGTCAGATTGGAATTGTCCAGGCTCAAGGGCGGCGATTTGTTCTCAATGTTGGGCGGGGTACATGACCCCATTTTCAAACTAGAGCGGCAACGCCGCTGTTGCTCAACCCTTTAAAGAGACCACCTGTGTGGGCTCAGTCGATTAAAGATTT
>WURT03064638.1:0-13703 GCA_009936505.3 Holothuria glaberrima | reverse complement strand
ACCGTGTGTTGCAGAATAACAGGTCAGTGTTTAACCAATCAGAATGCAGGATTCTCAATAACGGATGGCTAGAGGTCACAGTGGTAGAATTTACAGTATTTTGCTCTCTATTTGTTTTGTGCTATTGCCAATGATAATTGGAAGACTGGAAAGTTACCAACATTGAGTTTACTCTCAAAAACCTGATAGCAAATTGGACTCACTGTTCATACTGTTTACACTGTAGTACTGAAAGCGGAAAACCAGCTCCAGAAAGAAATTCAATAACTTCATGCTCAAAAAAATCCTTGTATGTTAAGGTATAGTATCTCAAAGGGAATGGCTCCTGATTTAAAAGAAAAGTTTTACTACTGAAAATGTCACTGCCTTTTATATACTCTCCCCTATTGAACAAGCTTTTTTTTTGCACAACCAAACTTTGTGAGCTGCATTACAATACAGATTACAGATCTGTATTCAACATGTATATCTATATACGTAGTTCCAGTGATAACCAGGCCCATAGCCAGCTTTTACCTGGGATAGGAGGGGGTTTCGTCATGTGCTGCACGACTACCTAAGCGGAGTGCCACCATGGGTTGGTGTGGAGCGTACAAGAAAATTTTTGGCTTTACAAACCTCTCAGATGGCTGGAAATGAAACTTCCCGAGTGTTTTAAGCTGCAAGTACCCAGCCTTGAAATATCTCGTCTGCAATTTCTCAATAAATGCAAAAAAAATAATCTATGAAAAATGTTAACATAAGTTTCTACTGTAAGTGGGGCACTACCATCGGTTGGCGCAGAGTGTACCACAAAATTTTCGGCTTAACAAACCCCCAGATGGCCGGAAACGCTTCTGGAGCACTTGACAAATATTGGGGAGCTGAACATACCATTAGCCCCCCCTCCCCCCAATTTTTCATTGCCGCCACTGGGGTTCGGCATTTTCTTGATGGCGCAAAGTGCCCAAACGAGGAGCAGAGCGACCAAGTGGGGAGAGGGTGTGGTTCTCCCTCTCCCACCCCAGGGAGTTTTTGCAATTTTTACATCAAAATTGAGTGATCTGGTGAACACCTAAGCTGAAATTTTGGGGCAGTTTCAATCAAATGAAAACATGAAAAAAAGCTTAGCCACTAAAATTGTAAAAGAGGGCCAACAATGGAATAAAAGAGGTACCCATAGGCAGGGCAAATTCATCCTACAATGGTATTGTTGAAGTGTAAAAAAAAAGTGAAAAAGAGAAATACACCAAAAATGTGTTTGTATTTTCCTGAAAAAGCATGGGGCACTCTTAAATTTCATGTGCCTAATTTGGGCCTAAATGGAAGGTTTATTACCTTGTATCAATGTTTTCTTTATTCCCTCAAGAGTCAGTTGTGGCTGTATGAGAGTTACAGTACTGTACAAGTCAATGGGGCCCTAGGGAATTTTGTTGCACTGAAACAAAACAGATACTTATATAGCTTACATTGGCTAAACCAGCAGAATTGACATTTTGCCCTGAAAAACACTAAAACGCCAAATAAAAAAGTAAAAGATTAGGTCTTGGCTACAGGCCTGTGATAACATCTACGCACACTGCATTGGTTCACATTGCAATGACCCGACAGCAACTTGACTAGGGGTGGTGCCAGAACTTGCCCATTGGGGAGGGGACAGTGACTCAAAGCCCCAACAAGGTGCCGGGTCGCTGAAAGGATGCTATTAAAAAAAAATTTTTTTGTTAAAAGTTTATGAAGAAAATTTGAAGATTTTGCATTTTTACTACAGAAAACAAAAAAAATTCGATTTTTGAGGGAAAACTGAAACATTTGAAGAATCTGCCGTTTCCAAAGCACAAAATCAAGCAGATTGTTAGGGATACTGTCATTAGGGCTACATATTTTATCGCACAGACCTAAGGCTACCTAAAGAAATTGGAAAATCGCCCAGATGGGAGGGCCAGCCTTCCCTGCAATGGACCCCAGCCCCCTAGCTTTACCCCTGGACTCAACTGAAAATGAGTAAGTGTACAGCAAACCTACAATCCAACTGTGACCACAATACTTCAATATTAGCTGACCACTACTATCTCCAGCTCAGCATGGACAAGCAATTGGAGCAAATTGCTTTGGTTCCCAGCCAATTCAGTGCAGAGTGAGCTGGCCCTAACTTTACATCCTTGGAGAGAAAGTAAAAAGCTGTTACTGTGGTGAGGGATTTTTTTACATGATAGGTCAAACTTAGATTGGCTGCCATTTCTTTATGATGAGCTTAGCAAAACAGTGACAAATTAAACATCTCACCTCTCTCTGGAAGACACTGTAACAAAGAATCTATGTTTGTCAATAACATCATCTCAGACACCCAATTGAGACAAGACTTAGCAAGTTTGACGTCCTCCCTCCGAGGCCTTTCAAATGGACCTCTAAATTCCAAAGGATATTCATTGCTTACAAGAGAAAATTTCTTTATGCTATTAAAACTTCTCCGTAGCAAAAATTCATTGTGGTTGACAATCCACAGTGATACTACACCATTATAAATATTCAGACTTTTCTTGTTGAGAGCATCAGGTCTATATGTGACAATATCTGGAAGGTCCAAATGCTCGTAAGTTAACCTTGTATCTGCTACTTGACAAAATTTTGTTTTTGAAAAAATCCTGACCCTTTTGGCTAGGTCAGTGTCCACTAGTACTTCGAGAACAACCACATCCCCTGGAAGGCAGGCATACGAAAGAGGAACATAGAATGGGGGGCTGTAAATTGTTGGTGGATATTGCAAAGAAACTGAACGGAGTAACTCTAGTGTCTCCTGAAGCTGCCCGGGAGGTGCTTCAACCTCTGGGGCTGATTCTTGTCTTATTTGTTCAGGAAGAATTTGATCACCATCTTGTTTGGATGACTCGTCACCAGTACCTTCTGTCTCCAAGTTTGGTCTGGCTAAAACACAAACCTGGAAAAAAACAAGGCAAAGAAGGAAAGCATTAAATATGTTACTGCCAGAAGCACATTCTTCCTTTGACAATAAGAGTTTTAACTGATTGTATGCATGCAATATGATGTCACAGAACAGTAAGTGTGTCCTCGCTTGAGGTAAACTCATAACCATAGTATTCTGTACCTTATAACTTACAACAACACAAATGCAGAAAATGTTTGCACTGGTGAGCAAGGTGCCTAAGTCCACATGTGCTTGTGGGGGCTCAATCATGTATACAGTACTGTATGTGTACCAAAGTCACGTACTTCATCCAGCTGACTTCATTGTATTTCCTCTGTCATGATGTTAATGTGACGTCAATGCATAAGGTATATTATGGAGACCAGTCTTCTTAATGCCTAACGTGCCTGTCCATTAATGTTTTACTGTATGTTTTATTCAATTTGGACACTGATTAACTCACTGGAAGCTTACCTACCGTAGCTTGATTGTCTGTGTACAATGAATCATTTGAGGCATTGCCAGTCGTAGTAAGGCACAAAGCTGACACATTCTAGTAGATCAAATTGGTACACATTTCCTTCAATACCTCACTTGTAACTTGCCTAGCTTGATTGTCTTTAGATGGACAATGCATCATTTGAGGCACCATCAGTCGGAGTAGGGCACAAAGCTGATATATTATACAGTAGTAGATCCAATTCGAAATTGACCCAATTTCCCAAGATAACTGCATGTGCAGTATATCCCACGGCAATTAAACATTCTTTTACTCTTTACACCCTAGCACTTACCTGCATTTAAACATGATCAAAGAGACTGCTAGGACCATGGACAAATTCAAAAGGGGGTGGCAGACAGTCTGAGGAATCCAGGGAAGGCAGATTTTAAAAATG
This sequence comes from Holothuria glaberrima, assembly GCA_009936505.3. Classification (NCBI taxonomy): domain Eukaryota; kingdom Metazoa; phylum Echinodermata; class Holothuroidea; order Aspidochirotida; family Holothuriidae; genus Holothuria; species Holothuria glaberrima. Next base: position 9,902 of record WURT03064638.1, on the reverse strand, counting down.
AAACATTGGTCACCAATGGAATAAGCCAATGTGTGCACATATAAACATGCATAGGTAGCACACAGAACCATTTACAAATGCAAATGAGGTCCATGGGCCTGTTTTATACAAGCTTCACGAGCAACACCTGACTTAACTACATTCAGTATTCTCCACAGATTTTCAAGAGAGAGGGGCCACTTGTGAAGCTCATATGTGATCGTGAATCACATTGATTCCCACCCCAATATATGATTATTCCCTGCCAAAAAGGAAAAAATGTATGTAACTTTTTTTTATTCCAGTATGATGGCAGGATTTTTTAAGGGAGCAGTCACTATTTCAGGATGGGGGGCGGCAATTTTCACTGGGGGGCGGTCCAGCCCCCTAATACCCCTCGTGGAGAACATTGATATTTTATATACTAAAGCTATGCACAGGTTTTATTTTACAATATAAAAATTTCAAGGCATTGCCAGATTTGTGGTTTTATGTTTGAAAATGGTTTAATGATGCCAGTTTGCTAAGAGTAAAGTATTAACATATATATTGTCTATCACTCCATATGTTACCCCAGTATACTGTGTCACATGCACTGTAACCATATCCAAACATCATTTTGAAAATACACCATACAGTACTTTTACAGAGCTAAACCAACTGCCTATAAAATACACTTCATCATAAACATTATTCACCCTCATCGACAATCATTGATTTATTTGCAGAGGTGGTACTAGTTTGAAATTGAGCTCAAGGGAAACACCTGCTTCAACAATCCATTTCACAAGCACCTTAACACCTGTTGGTTTTAGTCTACAACTGCGACATTCGTACAGTGCATTACACGTATCAATGTGTGATGTGGAAGCCACTGTGCAAATTATTGATTTCGTCAGAATTTTTAACTCAAAGACTAAACACAACACAGATTGAATGGAAGAGAGCACTAGATTTATTTTATGACTGAAATTAATATTACGTTAAAAAAGCTTTTAATTACTGCAATGTGCTTCAGAGCACATTAGCTGTATAGTCAAGCAGGGCAGTGATTATGGAACATGATTTAAGGACAAGAACTAGACAGCAAAGTTTGCAAGTATCTCGATCCCAATAGGCCTGAAAACTGCCATGACAAATTAGGGGACTATTACTGTATCTCTTTACATGATAGTATGATTTACCAATGACTGGACTGATATTAATACCACTGTGGCTGACTGTGCTGCAAGTACTGTGGTCAAGTGGAGAAATGTGGTACTGTAATACAGTACTTGAAGTAATGAAGGTTTAAAGTATACAGTAGCAACTAGGAGGTCCAGTTGGCCACTGCCTGTATTATTGTAAGGTGGGGCTTTACATCTAAAAGCAGTCTACTGTAAAGGTTTCCCATCTTACTGTAAACTACAGTACTATATACCCTTTTTATAAGTAGGTCACCAATGGTTAAATCATGGACTTCGGCGGATCCAGGATTTCACACATGAACTAACTCCTATGGCATATCATGGGCAAATTTGGCACCTGTATGGGTGCCAATTATACTAGTTAAGCCTTGAAAGAAGGGGCAGGAGATGGTTTCGAGAAAAACTTGATATTTATGCATTTGAATGGTGTTTCTGGCATCAGGCAATTAAAAGAAGCACTACATACTGAGGAGCTTTGTGAAGATTTAAAAAGTGGAGTCAAAAAAAGGGAGGGGGCTACAGCCCAGAGAGCTTCCTCTGCAGCAGCGTCTCAGTGTACATAGTGGAATTTCTGTGAAATATACACCCATATGCGAAATCACTAAATACTTGACATGTCCAGCCATTTACTACCCTTCAATGGCATCTAATTCAAGCTGATTTCTTAACAAGACTGAAGGTTTGACCTTTGGGTAGTGATTTTCAGGAGGCAATCACGAACCCTGGGTTTATTAAAAGTACAGTATGTATATCTTTCGTAATTCTTGGTTTGATTGCATAAATTTCATCCTGAACGAATAATTACACCCAAATGTCGTAAAAATTTTATAAATATTTTAACTTGATACAGCAAAAACAATATTCTAAGGGACAACAAAATACTTTGCCTCCATTACCAACTGTCATTGCCTACATTGCAGGCTATACGGCATATTCCTTGTTCCATTATGTTTGAGAAGCCCCAAAGAGGAGGTGGTCCTAGTACGTTCCGCTGGTGGCCTACAGTAGTGTACATACTGTAGCAGAATTTTCCTTGTTCAGTGGTTTGGGAAGCTGAGGAGCTGAGCAAAGACAGCTCCGCCAGATTCTCTGCCAGGTACATATTTTTACAGCTCGGATTACCCAGTGCAAACACAAGCAAAATTGCAGCCAACGCATAGCTTTTTGAAGCTTTGCTTTATACTGTACATGTAAACAGATGAGAAAACGGTGGATTACCCTGCAAGCTCTTTGTTTTTATCTTGGGTACACAGGCTGTGAAGCTGTTTGTTTGGCCAATTCCTGTGCAAAATATCCAGCAAAACTGGACGTCAAATGATTTCATTTGGCATTGTCCCCAAATATTGGCTTACACCAGCAGTCAAAATGGTTTCAGATGAAACGAAGGCACAGTAATGTTATTTTGGATTTTCTCCAACACTTTCATGAAAAGGAATGAAATTTATAGAGAAGATTCCTGACAAGATTTAAGAGCAACTGGCACCAGTTAACTTTATACTTTTTGTTCCAATCAGGAGTAAATCCTCCAAATGCCGAACTGTCAATTTTCAACTCCAAATTGCCCCCTAAAAACAATGTTTCTCGTGATATGGATTATTTCTGAACAAGGTACGAGCATAAACAACCCATCAACTGGTGTGCGAACTTATAGGCACAAATATCAAAATCCCTAGAGGAAGATGAGTTTTATGGCCAAACATTGAAAAATAAGCTCTAGCCACTTCATATAACAACTGATCATAAAAATTTAAGTGGTAAAATTTGCGTGACAGGTTACACATCCTCTCTAAATTTAAGATCTGTAGCTTACAAAACAGCTGAGAAAATGCCATTCAAAGTAAAAATATCTCCAAATGCCTCATCCAAAACTACTGTTTTGATGGCATTACTTCGACTAGAAGTTCTCTAGTCAAATTGAAAACCAAATTTGATCTGCATTACTGTATATAATTTCAAACGGTCAGCCACGCAAACTGTCATTTTAATGCAAAGACTTTCTCCACATTTAGTTCACATACTGTAGCATTGTGTCAAATAACTGCCATTCAAGCCTGCATTAAAATAATTTTTAATTACAATACACATTTACTGTTTTAGTGACACAGTGTACAGTTAAACAGGAATACGCTATAAAGCCGTCACTACAATACACCAAAGTTGAACTTTGCAGTATAAACTTTCAGCGAATGAAGACTGAAGGCCAAAATCCCCTTCATTTTAAAATCTTGCCCAGTACCAAAGTCCCCTTCCACTGATATGTAAATAAATGGCTCTTCAGTTTGTATCATGAAATGTAGTTCTAGGGGAAACCCTGAACATGTAAGTGAGATACATGTCAAACTAGCTGCAGTAAGAATTATTCACATACCACTTTAAAATAATATGTTACAACTACTAGGAATTTCTACCTCCAAGATATGGCAGGGTTGTAGATTCAGAAGAAAGGTAAATTTTTTATTTTGTGCAGGTGTTTTATAGGTGTCAATTCTAACTGTATGTATTGTAAAATGTGACCCACGATTGAAAAGCCCCAGTTTACTTCAATGTACAGTATACAGGTAGTTTAAATTAGGCTTGGGTGGGTTACCTAACTCATGGGTCAGAGGTCACAACTCCTAGATGGAAGTCAAGTAGAAACTCCACTTTCCTCAGATTTGCAATATCCATCCTTTCCTTTCCCCCTCTCACCCCCTTCTCGTCCCTCCACCTCCTTCTCCCCCTTCCCAACCCTGAATATTCTATACTGTCCAAATTATGCACAAATTCATAGTTTGCATTCTGTTGCAGGTCTTTATCATGAAGAACTGTAACACCACTGGCTTTTGATCTTTTTCTTCACTTTCAGATAACAAGTTTTCTCTTTGATTTTCCATGAGTAATCTCCAACATTGGCAGTTTCACACCCCAACCATGGATGTGCCTATTGTACAGGCCTGTAAGACATGTTTGAAGGAGTCACAATTCCATTCAGAGTTGTAACTAATAGAGTACAGTAGCTATCACTGGAATCTGACTACAAAGGAGTAACAAAAGCCTACTTTAGTGTAAATCAGTCCACTTACAATACAGTAGTACCACTCTATACTACACAATGCTGATACTTCAACTACCCCAGATGACAAGGTTTACCACCTTCACAACTGTCCCAAGAGAAAATTGCCAGTTACAGTAGGTAATGATTATTTTTGTGTCAGGTCTAAACTGATTTTAACTGGTTTTAACTGGTATTGTCAAGCTGAGGTACCCATTAAAACTCAACACCAAGTACCTGTTACTTGACTGGATAATTTCTCCTGGGAAATGCCAAGATGTACATGATTACATGCACCTAAGGTCTAAAGTTACAAGAAAATATATACAGCAGATTTTAAAAAATCAAATTTCAAGTAACTCCAATCTTCATGTAGCTAATATTTCATTGATGGGAAATGTTTATTCACTTTGAATTCAAAATGGTGGATTGCACAACAATTTGTGATGTTCTATTGTACACCTCACATTATCTGCTTTTGTTTTCTATAGAAACAAAAACATTTATATGACCTTGAAAACATGACTCTTTTCTGGTATATTATGTTATAAGTTGGGAACAAAAATAAGTCTATAACAAATAAGACATTGATCATATCCTGGAACATATGTGGCTTCAGAAAAAGAAAAAAGAAAGACAAAGAATGTAATTCGAGTTGTTCAAGAGTAACATCGCAACTTATTCTGCAACTGACCACTTTACTGCACACTGAGTGATAAATTTCAACATTTAACTGTATATAAGCACAAGAATGTCCTTTGAAGATGGGAGAATTGAACTACCAACTTGATTCACAACATCATTCTTTATAATATTTTACTTGAGGTACTGAAAACTTTAACATCCAAGAAATGACACTTTATATTCTACAGCAGGGCAAGAATTAAGTTTTTACCTCACTGAGGCTATTTTTAATGGGAACCCTTCCCCCCCCCCCAAAAAAAAAGAGTATGGAAGGGCTCCTCCTCTCTTTAAAGCATAGAGTACTAAGATCCAAAAGATTACTTAAAATAACAAGCATTTCACTAAGAATGTATCATGTTTACTTTCAAGGACCCAAACCTGTATAAGGGAAACCCTGACACACTGGACAATTACCCGAGCACAACTTTTACTGTAAATGCTATAGTTTCTCAAATTGTTTGTACACAAAGTGCAACCCTTCAGTTGTCACTAATTTATACAAAAGCCATTTACTATGCAACCTGTGAAATTTATACTTTATTCCCTTTAGGCCTCTATGCTGGAAGATAGCCATGTATGGTTAGATGAGGCTTTACGGCTCAGTTTCTAACCAATTGGTTTAAGTTGGGGCCGGCAGCGGCCTTTTTCCAGTTGTGGCTCACTGGCTTGTTTTCCCTACTCCATTGCTTATAAGCACCAAGCACCGAGCACAACGGCAGTAGGTTCCATTTTTAAAGTTCTTGGTATGATAGCCATGTATAAACAGCAGACTTAGCATACTGTACACAGTACAGTACCTCCATTGTGATTTTTACACTGTGCAAATGTTGAAACTAAAGCAAAGTAAACTCTGCTTCCTTAAATCTACTGACCAAAATCCAACAAGGTCAAACTATGTAGGCCTACACAAATAATGATTCTATCGTTAAATTTTACTACACAACAAACTTTTTAAAAGAGATCTCTCTGTTCCCACACAATATTAGGGCTGTGATCATGTTCTATTAATCAAAACCATTACAATTTGAACTAGACGTTATTAGTAAAAAGCTACAAGACATTAATCGTTTTTAACCCATTTTATGTCCTTCCTGTTTCTTACAAATTTCCCTTATGAATTTTCCTCTTTTTCCTTCCATCCTACAATAAAATGACAAGTGTTTTTAGTAGATGTACATAAATATATCTTCCACAGAATATTCTTTAAAAGTATAATTGGCCACCAGACTAACAGTTCACAGACAATAATTGCATTTAATCACTGAGTACACAATAACAAAATCTTTTTGAATCTTGAAAAGGTCCTGAAATTATGCGCAATTCCTAATTACTGTACCAACTACTGTAGTTCCAAAAATCTACAAAATTATTTCCTGGAAGAATTTACACAACTGATTCCAGTCACATAATGCAAGTTGTGCAATCTCTTGCTTGCTTCTTGACTATGAAGCAGGTTTCCTACTGTAACAGAATGGGTTCCAAATCTTAATCCCAACTGAATGCTACACCAAGTAGGAGAATCTTTCTGTGTCAGCTTTAAGTGATCTATCAGTTAGTACTAACAACATCAATATACTTTTGTACCTGTACTTTTATCCATTCTACATGTTTGACCATGTGATAACAGATTAACACATTATCTAGGTCAACACTGAAAAAATTTGACCCATGTCCCTTTTTAATGTTCTACAGACAACACTTGACTCTAGTGGCTAGGCCCATAAAGTTAAATTATTCAATCTCAGAAACTGTCCACTGCTTCTACAATTGCAGCACTGTATAGTTTGGGGTATAATTTTGTGTATGCATTCTTTACTATCTGGTTATTTTTAACACAAAATTGCTTCCATTCATGCCCAACAAGTGGGGTAAATTCACTATTAATTCAGGGCTGGGAAGAATTTACAGCAGTGGATAGTGCACGGGTCATAGCTACACACTTTAAATGGTCCCCAAAGTTCCCCCTACAGTACTTCTTAACTGGACCAGGATCCAGGAATGACATAAGCATGGCATCAATGCATACTGTAGGGTCTACACCTTTCCCAGAGTACTATTCATAATCCTGGCTACTGTATGTGCCTGATGCTACTGTTACTGTATCCTCTGAAATGTTATGAAATATACATATTGTACTTGCAATAGAAAGAAGACAAGGTTTGCTACTGTACATTGACTTCAAGTGTCAAAGTCAGTTTGGGGTGACGGCTTATTTGCCTTCCATTATAAGAACACATGAACCAATGCAGTCATGACACCTCAACAACTAGACTACTCCCTTTTTCCTAAATAAGTAAGCTGTCTATTTCTCATTTTGATCTTTTTTTTTCCTACAAGTTGTGTTTTGGTAGCTTACAGTTACTGTCAACACTCAATGCCATTCTAGCATAATTTCACACACAACCAGGAATTTCACAGATTTTCTGCAATCAAAACCTTGATCAATCTGAATCAACTGGGCATATATCTCAGAAACCAGTTGTTACCCCAACACAAGACTTTTCCTTTGCAAAAATGGCATTTTTTGTCAAGCAACCATCAGCTAATTCAGCTCCATCACATCACCTATGAGCATCAGCTGACTGAAGGTCTGCACAGCCTTGCTACTTTACACCTGGCTCTACAAACAAAGATCTGTTTCACTGGTTTTACTAGACAGGTACATGGCCATCTATGCAGACTACTGACTAATTTGCCTACCGACTTTTCCATTGCTGTATTACCACTGTTGTAAAAATGTTTCACTTTCTTGCACATTCCTAATGAGTTACAGGTAAGGAGAAAACTTTCCCCTTTTCCAAACAATTTCAACCTCCCCCAGGACATTTCCTATCCGAGCAGTTACCACTCGGGACAATTTGCCCCTGGACAATTCTCACCAAGGACAATTCCAAAATTTCTAGTGAGGGAAGTTGTATGAAGGGTAGTTCTCACTGCTGGTAATTGTTGGAGGGAAATTTATTGTCAGGGGTGTGAAATGTCCAGGGTGGGAATTTTCTCAGAAGGAGTTGTCCTTGGGGGAATTGTCCTGGCAGAATTGTTGGGAGGGCGGAGGGGGTTTCTCCTGTCACTATCTATTTGAAGGTCAAATTTAAACAATTGATTGAAACACAAAGGTAACAGAGCATTGCTCATCAGTGTGAGGAGATGACATCATGCCAGCTTGCTACAAGTTCATGGGTTAAATTCCAAGTATAGTAGTAATGTACCTTCATCTGCTACAGTGTGTCTCAAGCACAACACATAGGAATTGAATGGAAATTTCACTTCAAGTCTAACATTTGGCTCTTCTTTCGTATAACCTCAAATCCAAATTTTTCCTTACAACCTTGCACTAAAATATGGCCATCTGGTATTAAACACTACACCTGAACTGTAAGGCCCAAAAGCACAGTACCTGCAGACTCATTGTTGGCCCACCGAATTTGTAATGTTGTTTTACTATGAACTAATGACATCACCTCATGAGCAGGCACATGATGCAGGTGCTATGTATGTGTGAAAGAGTTAATGCACAAGGTTTGGTGAGAAAATAGCCTATATTTGAGTGTGAGAGGCCCCCAGACATTATGGCCAGATACTGTGAAATATTTGTACTCTGTGCACCACAGCTGCGTAAGAGGAGTTTAACTAAACACACAGCACTCTATGAACACGGGCTATGTTGACCCATGCATCTTTGTATGCATGTGTCAAACATTTACATTTCTTCAAAACTACACTGGTGCTAGTGTATTCATGTAGCATCCCATGCATCAGTTGTTAGACATCTTGATCTGCAAGACAGAATTGTACAAGCAGCCTTACAGACAATATGATTGGACTTAGTTTTCTTTTTCTTAATCATAGGGAAGAACAATTGCTCTCCAGCACTGCTGCTAGTACCCACAGCCTATACCCAGCTATGATTAAAGGAGTTTTAGTTTCAAGTCAACTCCACACTCCAATGTTGTAGGCCTAGGTCTTTGTCTCCAGATTTTGCTGCTTCTTAAATTTTTTGCGGATGTCTGTCACAATGATTGACAGCCCATTAACTATTTTTGTACAACATCCACCATTGATGCACCTGCAATTAATCAAATTTATGTGGGTTCGTGTAAAAGTAAAACTAGAAACTGGCTGTTCAATGAAGGAAAAAGATACATACACTTTTGGGTAAACCAAGACAGTTCCTTGGCCAACTGAAATACTGGAGCAGCAAAGGCTTAGCCCAAACTGGACTGGGACTGTCAAGTCAAAGTACAAGGGCCTACAAGGTAAAAAGGTTGGAGCTTTATACCTTCCTTAGCACAAGAAAATTTGGTCAACTAGCTCAAGCCACAAGGAAAGCTTAGACCTATGTTTGACTATAGATAGACATGCGACTAAGGAGAGAACGTCACCCTATTGTTAAATCAGGGTTTAGTCAGGGGTTCCACCTGGGGTTCAATTTTGCCTGGGGTTGGGTTAGGGATAAGGTTAGGGCGAATTCAGTTTAGGGTCTACGTTAGGGTTAAATGGCCTCTGAAATAAGCAATGTCCGAAGCACTAATGGCAAGGATATCATATGATTGAATATAGTAAGTAATCATGAGTCAATCAGTATCATGAATCGATCACTGCGTTCTAAATGCCAGTACAGCATGTAGGTGCGCTGTGATTCCAGCACAAACATGGCCCACAATGCATATTCTTCGAACAACATCAAAAAGATGTATTTGCCTTATCAATTTTTAAGTTCAAAGCAAAAAAATGACTCATGGGCCAAATTTCCAAGTTTCAGAATAAGAATGAACTAGAAGTTTGCAAACAAATTACCAAAAATGGTGACCAAAATGTCTTTCATGAAGCTTTCAGTCAAAATTTTGATAGAAAAGACAACATTCCTTTTGTTTATTAACATTAAAATTCTTAAATGTAGTATTTAATAGTATTTTATCCGCTCATTCACTATAGTTTAGTATAGTTTTCTATAGTGATTGACTCAAGATTCCTTCCTAAACATTGTGTTGTATACTGTCACCTGCTTTCAAAATTCATTT
>WURT03064627.1:0-13703 GCA_009936505.3 Holothuria glaberrima | reverse complement strand
GGTATGCTCATGGCTGAGATTCATTTCATTCAGCATGGAACCAGCATGCCCATTTAGCTTTTGTTTTAAGGGGAGGGAAAAATCATTTTAGGTCACCAGGTTTCATAAGGTTTCGAATTATTAACATGATACTATATCTCGAGTAGGATAACTGTGTGGGATCGCATGCTTTTCATGTGGGTGACTTAATCTTGTTACAATATATCATATGGCAAGGAATTACTAAGCCTTTTGGCTTTCTAGTTTAACTATCTGGAAATCTCGAAGCAACCTAGGACCCCTTCCGTCAATTCTCTGCTCGCTTTAATTCAGTCGGCCCTTCTCCTTCCTTAATCAATCATCTGCTTGATAATTGAGAGTCCGGATGTAATAAATTGCGTGGTGTTTGTGTCGAAGTTAATATCATCTGACCCTTGCTGAAATATTCATCCTTCATCATCTTTGAGACTCTTTCATAGCAACCAGGATTCTTTAGGCCCATCAACCCCCGAGCTGTACTCATTGAGGAACGCAGCTGGGTGGGGGAAGTATTACATCGACTTGTGTAAGTTTAAATTTAACATTGTGACATTTTAAAGTTAAGATTGTTCAGGTGCAACTTGTAAGGCACGGAAAGTACCATTTACTGTAATATGGAACATGCGCGTAGGGTGGGGGAGGGGACCTCCAGTTTCTTCAGGGTAGTTTCTTCATTTTTCTATTACTCATTTCGATATAAATCTATTTTTTCTGCGGGCTCACCCATGTTAAGTACTTGTTCAGTGTCCCATTCTTACTTCTTGTAGGAAAATGCAGATAAAATTATTGTTCTAAACCCTCAAAATAACCCATTCTCTCTCCTTTCTCAAGCTGTCTACATCATCATTCCCGGTTACCTGCTCGTCATGTAGAGTTAAATTATAAGTGGAAGAAAAGTCAACTGAGTTTTTGCAGTCCGTTAAGTGCACATCCAGTGTAGTTTAAAGAAGCTGAAATGTATCATTCTAATAATATCGTGAATGCCCCAGAGCTTCCAGGGGCTTCGCCTCCTGGTCTGTCCTGGACCCCACCAGGGCGTTGCCCCCTAGATCACACAACCGGCCTTAAGGAGGGCCCCTGAACCAGACGCCGTTAGTGGGGGAGACTGGCGTTTACCATGGGCAAGTTTTGCCTGGTTTGGGAATGTTTTAGAGCATGTTCTGTTCCTCATTTCTTGTTCAAGCTTAAAAGTCACGTGCATGCTAGTGCCCTTTGTACTCCCAGTCTTGTAAGCCGTACAATATACAATAACGTAGTGTGAGATAAGTGAAACAAAATGTTCTGTATAAATCAAGCGGGTAATCGTTTTTAGATTTAGATATATGCCAATATAAAATCCTTCAACTAGCTGACTGTGTGACTCATGCATGACATCATTGTCCTACACACCTTATCATATGTTAGGGTCAATTACTATTAGTAGCCTAACTAGGTGTGGATGGTTGTTAAGGAGACCAAATGTCAAATGAAAAACATTGAAACACAAACTTATTTGTTGGAATATGAGATGCTTTGTGTCTTTGTCAAGCGGTTATGGTGCGACTATGACGCTGCAGTTAACACAACTGCCACTAGCCGAATTAAAATTAGTAGATTGCGGAAATAGTGAAGCCTTTTAAGCCAGAATAGAAGTTTTCAACAAGGCAAGCTATGCTACACTGAATAGCTGGCACAATGGCCAAACATTCGCCGTGATCGTAATTTCAAACCATAAGAGCTCAAACGTCTTTCGTGCACCCGGAGTTTCACCTAATCTACACAAATTCTTCAAAATTGCCTCAACAGATCCGGGAGATCCCATTTGCACACTACCGACTCCATTTGCACACTACTGATTTTTTCAAGTGATTTTTATGATTTCAACTTTATTAGGGGCACACAACAATTCTACGTCCCTAAAAGGAGCATGTGCGCCCTCTATCGCCTCCGAAAAATGTGGAAACAAATCTGCAATTCAAACACTTGCGTTATCGGATACGTTCTGCGGTTTAGCGAAACATTTCAGCTACAAGGGGAAACAGATTTCCGACGATTGCTCTTTCGAAAGAAACAATTTTGCGGCACATCATATTACAGTATATGACATTGCGTCGATTTTGTTTTGAAAGTGTTTAGGGAGAATCTATCGTCTTGGAGTTTAAAGGGCTTCTCACATTGGCATACTGAGTATGCAGCCTCCCATTCAGTCATACAATTTGCTTTTTGGGGAAAATGAACCCCTTTTGGCATACGCGCTTAAAGTCTTAAAGTTTCTAGCAAAACTGCAAAAGTGATTACACCCCTCCTCCATAAAAAAGGAAAGTGGTCCAGTAGGCAGGTAGGCTTATTTCCTCTTAGATGTATCAATAGTTATGGGTGCTATGAACCTTAACAAATAAGTTTTTATTTTGATTTATATGATCACCAAAAATGGCACTCTTCTGGCTTTGCAACGTGATACTATGAGTATGACAACTGTCAGAAGTATTTCCAAAAAAATAAATAGGCCTTTTGTAAAAAGTCTAGAAAAGGGTAAAATGTTCTGATTTCTGGATTTGCCCGGTTAATTTCATGGGGGTTCTATATGTACAGTATCCCCCATCCAATTCCATGAGGGGGATATACCGCCCTCATTTCCCAGGATCGCCACCCATGTCTACAGATACCTACTGACGCTATAAAACAAAAATCGCAATTTATCACTTTTTGTTACTTTTTGTGACGATGTGGTACTCAGTTTTGCCCGGACCGTTTGGCCATTTTGACCGATTGCTGAAAGAAAGACCATTTTCTGGGCCAGTCACAGTCGGTTAACAAACTTTGGCCGTGGACACTTGAAACAACCAATCCGTCCCTGCTGACTAGCAGTCCGTCGAGTGGATGAGGTGGTATTTGTTGGGGAACTGCTGGTAGGTGCCGGGGGGGGGGGTCAATGGTTTTCAAAACAATTATTCCACTAAAGCTGTTGTACAGAAAGTATCAATGAGGGGCGCTTGTTATGTACTGTCCATACATGGTGCACAGCTGTTGTGTACAGCGCGGCCACCACGTTGCTTTTGCGCAAAAACAGAACTGAGACTTATGTAGGGAAGCTAAAACACGCGTTCGCATTATGCACGCATGACTAATGATATACCTCAAAGCCCCCAACAGGGCTTGCCCTATGTGCTCTGTATTTTTCGCGGGTATTGTGATGTTAGCCTTTTCATTAAGCTGCAAAGATCAATTATCCTCAGCGTTACATTAGTTCCACATCTAAATACGCGTCCTTAAATAGCGCAGTGTTGGTGCCGCTAATTGCGTCAATAAAACCTCAGGTGACCTGTTGCGGTATTTTTCGAAATTAGATTTTTGGAAGTATTTCTTCATAACCCATTTATGTCGAATTGCACCAGTTTTAACTTTGCGTGAGATGATATTTATACATCACTGTATCCAATCTCGCAGTACACAAAAGTTATTTTGACCTTGCCATGTCCACTTTAAGGTTTTTCCCCCTTCAAGAAAGGGCAAATGGGTCCTAAGCTACCAATTTTTAACCCTGCCCATACAAACGAAGTGGCTCATGTTTTCTTTGTACAGATTGCAAACAAGTATTGTGCCAGGTCAGCTTACGTTGCAAACGTTTCAGTTTCCTGATGTATGGTATAATACCATATTGACTTTTGGCAATGATCTTGATATTTGTGAACAAAACATCAAAGGATCGCAATTTGTAATCACACAATACCTCCTCTGATTTTGATTGCTGGCTTTATTGTCAACCTGTTTATCGCTGAAACACTACCCGCGGCGATTTCATGTTTGCCTGATAACTTCCATTCATACATCTACCTCGTTATTGGGCCTAACAAATACAGGTTTTATCGCTGAAGCGAAAGAGCACGCAAAGCTCAAAACAGCACAATTATTATGCAATGGCATATTACACAGATGTTTACGCTTCCTGTAATCTTGCTCACACAGCAGACCTGAACATATATGCATTGCAAACAACTGGTGAGATCATTGCTGAGATCGTGCTGACATTCAGCTTATACCCACGGGAGGGGGCATATTTCCGGGACGAGTCCCTATAAATTGTCATTGTGTTCTGTTTTTCTTTTTTTTTTTCTTTTTCAAAGCTATATATGCAACTTCAGGCCCTCATTATGGATCCATACAAGTTCCCTCTTAGCATGAGTCATGTCTCTCCAAACTCGGTCAGGTGGCTATGAGTCTGTTTACATTTGACTAATGGTTGTAAGTTAGCGTTTCACCCAGTATTCATTCCTTCTTTTACCATGAAACTAAATTTGGTTCAATTTACAAATAAGGTTTTAGAAAGTAGCCTAAAGAGTGCCCCGCCTCATAGCTCACGTAAATCTTTCACACACAGCTTCTAACTCGCGTATCATGACCGCTAGAACTTTTAGCTCCGAGAACTTGTACAATATAGGATGTGTTCCCCTCCCTCTTTGGACTGTTGACCCTTCACTCAAAATACGAGTTGGCACAGCACGAGAATATGATGCACAAAGTGTCCACAAAAAAACTTTTTTCTTCAATTTTCGTAGTTATTACTTAAGTTTGCTTGCTTCAAAATTTAGGTTACGTTTTAAATTGAGCATTTCCCTCGCCCAAAGAAAGTAGAGAATAAATTTAAATGCACGTTTTTAGCGGAGGAATTATCTTAAGTTAGGGGACCATTTACCTGTATAGCCAGTAGACGAAACTTCCATTCCTTTGAATACTACTTTGACGTAGGGTGTTACAACTCCCTGTTTGACGTAAGGATCATGCAATTATTTTGAGTCATAAGGGGAATCTTCGTTGCAGTTTTCGGATGGTCTGCTGGTAGAGGGTGGAGGGAAGGTGATGTTTGTATGTGTAGGCAGAACTCGCAAAACGATTTTCAAATTTTTCAACATGGTTCGTTTAATGACTCAAAAATGACAAACCAGTACGTTCAGTTATTCTTATAAGGCTAACATAACTTTGAGAGGTGGTAAAGAGTGTGCGTTGGAACCCATCAAACCTCTCTGGCCACCTCCCCCTGGTTTTATGTCTTTTGGCGATTGGCAATATTTTTAAATGTCCTCCTGTCTATTACAGTGATTATCAGTTTGGTTAAAAACAACGGAAGTAATTCCGGATAAAGTACGTGAAAGTTCCCAGCTAAACAAGCTATAAAGTATTAAACAGAAGGATTGGTGCGGATCTAGAGGGGAGATTTTACTGCTTCAGCCCACCACTCAGCCCTGCCTCCCACATTCCCCTCTCCCTTTTTGACATCACTATCATTTTTGAGACGGTTCCAAAGTTGCACTAAACTTAAGCTTATGTTTACCCATTTTGATTGCTAGATGCCAGGAAATACCATTTTACAGTGTCTGATTTAAATGTTTCCTTATCGAATCTTCACCCAGCCACCATCAGGGCTTTGTACATTTGAATCTCGTAGCTTCGAACTTTTCCTTTACAACCCCCTTTTTTTTTGTAAACGCGATCCGTTCCAGAGTATAAAAAAATATTGACAAAAGTGTAGAGAAGAGACGTACTCACAGTTGTAATCATGGTTTTCGTGTTTTGAAGTTTAAAATGTCACATCATTTTTTATTGAGGACAGACAATGAACATAGTTTTATCACCGTAAAACCGTTTCAAAGCATACGACAAGTGAGACAAAACTAAATTCGTGATTCTAGTACCTTTATGTGACAACAAGCTAGGGCCCATGCCAGTGGATCCATCCTACAAAAATGTTCGTCCCCTACAATATTTTGAGAACAAAAGTTTCTATCGCCTAATAAATCTTTCTGTTTCTCTCCCTGCCCCCTGAAAATATTTCACTTCCAAAGCTAACTCACCGTGCATCATCTCATCTGCTGGGCCTGCTTGGCCGTGGTAGGTTACTCGCTTATTCCTAGCTTTACATGAGTTCAAAGGAAGGGAAAGACCTAACGGTCCGCTATGCAGGCTGCAATAGAGTGGCAGATTTCAACGTAGGGAATAAAAACAAAGTTGCTGGGCACATTTCAAAGGCAAATGTTCTAGATTCTATATAAGGTCATTTTTGCATATAAGGCACATTGGATAAATGGGAGGGGCACTCCTAATGCACGAGTGCCACGCTGGTTCCGACCTGTTCATTAAGCATAATTACACAAGTCACTGTTATTTTTAGCCTATAAGCTGTTGTCAGGTCCATAGCCACGGGAGGGGAAGGCAGGTGGACCCCCTTGAAAATTTTCGCCCCTAAAAATAATGATTTTGGGTGTACTTTTAAGATGAAGTCTGATGAAGTATTTTCCCACCGTTGTGTTGAATGAAAATGACTGTTTTAACCATTTTCGAGTTAAATTTCGTTAATTCAGCGATTGTGAGCTACAGCTTTTGCCCACTAGCTTTACCAGGGTTCTAGAAAAAAACGTGTTTGGGAGGGACAAACGATATTATATCCACCTTTTACCTTCCCCTTACTCACTTTCAAAAGTGGAGCGACATATCCCTCCTTCACTAGCCTGTTTGGCCTTCATGCCTCTTATTCCCCGTACAATTGTTTTTATATGATACTGATGAACATAACGTTTACATATGGGAAGTAAAGAGGGGTTACTTTGCATGGATTTAACAATTCTGTAACAAGAATGTTGGCACGTGATTACAATGGACCATATAAGGAATAAGGTTACCGGGCTATACTAATTAAAACTTGGGTGACTTCAGTCCCTTTTGAAGGATCTGATAAGTTAGCTTAAAGGGGCTCATTGAGTTGAAATTTATAATTTTGTGACAAGTTCAAAGAAAATTATTGCATGACAATGTTTCTTATTAGCCTCATTAGTCATGTTTCACTTCCTATAGTTACCAAAATTGTGCAAAAATGAACTTTTAGACAGGGGTTGCCTATGATTAATACCTAAAGGTAAAAAGTGTCTGGTCACGAATTTGTAATAAATGATTTTCTTCGTTGATTACCCTATCATTCAATGTCAGATGTGTAGAATCTCTTAGTTTGACCATTTACCATCAAAATGTGAGTAACGTCAACAAATGTGAAAAAAATCATGAATTTTGTGAGTCAACTCAATAATCCATTTTAAACGTTCAAGAACAATGCTCTCCTGTCACTTGTATAGGAACTTCATATTTCCAAGGAGTTGATGTTGACAAATCTCTGGAATATCATGATACATTTTGGCAAGATGATTAGTGCGTATTCAACTAGAGATTACATAACTAATTAAACTGCACTTCAGACATTGCATCTTCAATGACAACTGATGCGGTGCATGTCTTCTACTGCAATTTCGTGTGGTATTAAATGTTTCCTTTACAATAGTCTGTTAATCTTTTAACGAGGAAATAATTTTGCATCAATCTTACAACGAGCTATACCAAGAAAACATTGCGACTATGATAGGTTCTTCCCTTCTCTACATAGGTCACAGGGTGAAGGATGTGTTTCCTATGATATATGTCACTGCGAGCATAGATTGTACATTCATTGTTGGAGGAAACACCCTATCCCTATTTCCATCCCCTCCTATTCTTGACATGTCTTTGGTGGCACGGTCAGTACCGAGAAACTGCACACGAAGGGATGATCACTTGGGGTAGGCCTGTAGTTGAAAGAGGTTGACGAAAAAAAAGAAATAGTTTTCCAAGAGGGAAGACATTCGTCAGAGGAGGTGTATTAAATTATGTAGTTTTGTTCTGAGAAGTTTTGAAGGGAAGATAATTTTACCAGAGGGAGGGGTGACGCCTGGGCAGATTCCCGTCCTCAGCGAGAAAATGACTTGAAGTGAAGTCGGGACGGCAAAGAAGGCAAACAATAAATTAAAGAAAAAATGAAGGGAGGAAAAGCAGGAGAAAAAAGAAGAGAAAAGCAAAAGAGAGGAGAAAAAAGTACGAAAAATGATAAGAAAAAGATTATAAAAAAACGAAAATAAGGAGGGAGAAAAGTTAGTGGTACTAGATAAAAAAGACAAATACAGATAGGAGGAGTGCTGAAGAAGCAGAGCTTAGAAGATTGGATAAACCGAAGGGGAGAAAAGGGGATGGGGACCCTTAAAGGGAGGCTCAAAAAAGGTGCAGAGCAGGGACAAGGATCGAACCAGGTAAGCCTTGAGATGAAGAAAGAGACGAAAACGTGGAAAGAGTATAGGAAAGCGGAGAAAGCACGAGAGAGGGCGAACCGTCAGGAAGAATGGAACAGAGACGAAAGACGGAGGTAGGTATTGTAGGAAGGAAGAAAACGAAGCCATAAGCCTAAAGCTTTTATCGGTGTCACTTAGGCTTGTATAGCTTTTCTTGTGTAAATTCACCACAATGTGTTGAGTAAGTCAGTGATGTAGACATGGGAGAGGGTGCGAGCCTACCCAGTTAGTATTGCCTCGTCCTGTAGTTGGTCATTAGGGAGCTTTAGATTGCACAACGCGGGCAAGGGCGACGCGGTGTTTTAACCACAGCTCACGTCGTCGCACTGACGTCCACGCCCTGAAACTATTGCGCTTTAGATTTCTACGACGGGGAATGAAAGTCGCGTGGTGATATTCGTTAACTTCGTTTGAGTAGCAGACGCCCAAGTCCACTGCTGTTAATGGTAATATAACTGATATAATGAATCATAAATTTGTGTTGCTGTATGAGGGTATCTGGCTATCAAGCCTTCCAACCCCGAATTTCAATACAACAATAATGTAAATAATTTCAACCCACTGAAATGCTTAAAGGGAAATATTGCGTTTGTTTTATAGAATTTTTTCATATTTTCTAAACCTATAGACAATTTCCAATAAGGTAGTACGGTAGCTTTCTTTTCAAAAAAGAAGAAGATTCCCACGGGAAGAAATTCGGTTATTTGTTGCACAAAAATAATTAATCCAAACTTTCAAAAATTCAAATGATGCAACATTCAGAACTCTTGCAATTCATAATATTTTAAAGAGATAAGCTCTTGCTATTTATTAGTGAAACTGAAAGCTTTGGTAAACGCGGCGTATTTTCTTTGCATGTCACATTGATGCCTTTTTATCGCAATACCCATCCTAAGTTCGGCTTAGTTCAGAAGAGTTGCAGGCGGTTGCAGTCGACAATCGGCATGGCAACACAATCAAATGACGTCATATGCTATCTCATGTTGCCGTTCTCGCCACAACGCCAAATCAGCGACTCCCGGTGTAGAATTCCATCAACAACGCAAAGTTCACATAGGCGCACGCACATTATTACTACATGACGTCATTAAGTCGTTGCCGACGTCCGCGTCGTGCAATCTTAAGCTCCCTATTACCGTGGAATCCCCACCCTCGAGGGTGTGTGTATGGGCGCCTCTACAATTTATTTTAAAATCATGGGATCGGAACAACCACCTGTGCTCCTGATCAACTAGTCTGGCTACCCGTGTGTGAGCCACTGTTCCCACCCTCTTAGTAACCGGACTGTAAGGGGTAACTTTTCCCTCTCCATCAATTGGGTCAGGTCCTAGTCGTTCACCAAAAAAGGGGTTATCTAAACCGCCGTTAAAATCATACCCGCTAAAGTTATACCAAGCAAATAAAAAATACCATTGATAGTGTCATCTCTTAAGACGAGTTTTAATTGCACCAATCGGAGCACGATGCCAAGTTTTTTTCCTTCTGCTCCCGTCCAATGAAAAAGCAGAAATGTTACATATATAGTGTGTGACCTTGTTTTTAATATCTTAATCAAAAGATGAACGAAAACCGAACTAAACAGAAAGCAAATAAATGTTGCGTGTGGACAAATCCGGAACCTATGAGAAATTCCCAAAAGTTAGCAAATGTGTCATAAAAGGATCGCCCAACCGAATCGAGATACAGTTGAAGAAGAATAGTTGTTTACTGCCACTTGCGTGACTTTGCTGCGAAACGCAAAGAATAAGTTTAGAATGCAACAATAGGAAAAAGTATCGTGTCCATTAGACCACATCATGCAAGGTACTTATTATTGGCAGTTCTAGGATTAGTGCGTGCAAAAGGACATAAGGATGCCTTTACCCACCGCTCAGCTGTCGATTCAACATACAGGTTACAATTGCGACCCTAAAACTGGTTTCAAAAAGTAAGACCGACCGTTGTTTCAAAATTCATAAACTGGGCAAACTTTTGAGCACCCTTAATACACGATGAAAGGAAAAAATCTTTACTGGAGATGAGATAAAATTGTTAATTTCAGGGCGACAAATATCAATTTTCGGAGCAAAATTGTCATAATTATTGCCAATTATGGAAATCCCGAGGCACACACCCATTACCCACCTTGAGACATGTCTTCCCAATTTCTTTACAAGTACTGCTAATCATACTTACTGCATTGCCTAAAATTTACGTTGTCCCATGTATTGCTTTAATGTTGTACGTGTTCAATTATGACTAGGTGTTAATGAAGAGGATATAGAAATTACTAGTTTGAAGATGGTAATAAATTAATGTCAACCGTAGAATTAAGCAAGTTTTAGCTTTCCAGATTTTAGATTGTTTTGATGTAAAATGAACACCTTTTACAATACCGAAGAAAAGAAAGGCATCGTTTGAATGTACCTTTGATAACACATCTTACAGAAGGTTAAAGATAAATTTCTCATCGACTTCCCTTTACATGCCTGTCCAAGTTGAGTAGAGCTGGCTAGTAACACTAAATATTTTAAAGAAAGCATTTAAATACCTAGGACCCCTTCTGGTACGTCACATCTGCATCCTAGACCCTTCCCATCCGCCCTCTCCGGCCAGAATTGGACTATAGTAGGTCTATATATAGATACAGGTCTGTAACAGAGTCTACCCATACGAATTCCGGACCAATTCCGATTCTAGTGGCCACCATTCCAGACCAATTCCGATTCCAGGTTTTCCAATTCCGGGCCAATTCCGATTCCGACCACTTGGCATTGTAGCGCCTCATACAAATGCTATTTGTACTATTTACAATAACACTTGTGATGAAAATGGGCCCCACTTTTCAGGAGTCAATTTCATACCCTTCCTGAACCCTGTAATGTTGTTGACTGAACTGCTGAATGTGATCATTTACTCGTTTAATTGTGTACCAATAATAATGTTGCCTTTCATTTGTGTGGACTCGACTGGAATCGGTTACGAGTCCGAGTCCAGCTGAACTCATTCCGAGCCAATTCTGATTCCATGACCTCCCATTCCGGGTCAATTCCGAGTCCGGCGAAAAACGGACTCGGATGTTACACCCCTGTAAAAATACAATTTCAACATTGTCAAATTTACGACGTGCTTGTCGACTTTTGTTGAAACAAGTCTTTTCGCAATCTCGACCGGGCATGCGCACAGCGTGAAAAACTGGGGATAAACAAACACACTACCGTACCTACAACACGTACCAAGAAACTGCGTTTATTTTAAAATATATTTAAATCATCCCTTTTTACAGTGTCGTCGGAAGGTATTTTCGATTGGGGTTCTGACTTGTGCATATACAATCAGAAATAAACTGCATCTTTTTATTTCATTCTTTTAGGTCTTGAAAATAACAATGCTTTGCAAGGAACCATGCCTAAAGATGTGTAGGCTATAGTGTAGGGTATGGAGGAAATTTTTGAAAAAAAAAGTGCCTCCCAGATTGCAGAAAATAGCCCTAAAAAGTTAAAATGTTGGTTTATCATTGTTTGAAATTTATATAAATTTTTTTAAAATTTTGATTCAGATTTTATCTCAATTTTGTAGAAAACTGACTAAAATATCTCAATTGCCCTTCCAAGTTGGGTTGATAACTTGAACCAATTTCCTCACCTCGTTACATAATCCTTTGGTTGAGGAGGCAATGCGATTTAATAACAACTTAGAATATCTTCTAAATTCAGGAGACGAAATATCTGCTACATTTTTAGGACACCTTTTGATAAAATTGATAACGAAATCCCCCATTGATTGTTTTTTCTAACAATGGGTTTCCCCAGCGTAATTGAATATGTGTTTTAGATGGCAGAAGAATTAGTTATAGACTGAAGAACTATTAATCATATGAATAATCAGTAACTTAAGATAAAACACCGCAAAATTCGTCGACTTTATCATACATTAACCGTTTAGATTTCAAAAAAAAAAAAAAATGACGCAGAAAGTCATATTTAGTACGTTGTACGACATTGAGTCGCTATTTTCAAATACTTTCATAAACGATTTTTTGATAAATTATGTATCCTTACATGCAATCTGGTGCCACATATGCCACCTGTTGAAGTAAAATTTGTGTTAAAGAATTTGGGTATTTTTAGGAACTGAAATAAAAGGGCATCTGTGATCGCCCGCCTTAGGGAGGGGTCTAAGGAAATTTTTGAAAAATCAAATGTCCTTACATGCACTCTGGTACCACATATGCTACATTTTGAAGTAGATTTGTGTTTAAAAAATTTACATATTTTCAGGAACTCAATAAAAAAGTGGCATCAGTGTGTGTGTGTGTGGGGGGGCGGTGATGGCTCAATGCCCCCTGCGTACGCCACTGATGCGTTCTATATCGGTTACATTTTGATGTTTAAAAGTTGAACGCCTGAGTTTGCAGTGAAGGGAAGACACGCGCGGCACGCATTATTTTTTCCCATGATGTTTGTGGGTAAACCGGATCCTCAGGAATTTGCAAAATGCGTTTGAAGTCAAGGTTAGGGTTTAGAAAAACGGGCTAAGGATACTCTCACTATGGCAATTAGGCGCTGTTAATCACATGGTGATGATAAAAGTGAGGTATAATGCTCATAAAGTGTCTTTTCAAGAACGTCATATGCAATGTTTTAGCTGGGACGTTTTCTCAATTTACTGATCTATGACCTGGGGGAGGGGTCTAAGAATTTTTGGAATTTGAAAGGTGCCTAGATCGCAAATAGTGAAATATTTGAGTGCATTTCTGCCCTAATGAGGAACCAAAAAATCTTGGTGACAAATATTTTACTACATAAAATTATTGCGCTGTGGACGTTATGCACGAAATCAGTCTACTTTCTGAACTTTGAGATGAAAGTAGGGTAGTGGGGCTCGGAGGTTAAAATAAAGGCTTGTGAATTAGGAAGTCCTGTCGCAAATATGATATGTTGGCAGCAAGGAACTGGCAAAATTGTTTTGGTGAGGCTGATTCTGTCAAAATTTACACCCGCGTAATTTGCTTGTCAGATTTTTTGTGCGACATTTGTCGTTAATGCGAAGTTGTCGCACAAATAGGGCTGGCTAAAACTCTGGTCATATGGCCCGAAATAGCGCGCCTACTGGTCATATGACCCAAAATAGCGCGCCTACTACGAAAGCCTTAAATTCCCTTTCTTTCCCCTAATTGCCGACAGACTCGGTCACTCGTCCAATTACACCGACGGCCGTTGATACGGCCGTCACATGCATGACGAATTTGCCGAAGGGCCTTCAACTTGAATAGGCAAATTAGATGAAGAGCCGAAAATCGAAATAGCCGATAACAGACAGGCCGTGCGCTCCTGTTCTCTTCTTTTTTTCTTTCCATTCTCCGTCTTCGCTTTTAAGTGGGTGGAGTTGGCTTTGTGGTTGAGTGTACTGCCTTGCACACTAGAGGTCTTCGGAACAAATCCCGGTGGATCTACTTGGAAATTTTCTGGGGACCAAAATTTACTTGTTCAGCATAGCTGTTCACAGAGATGTTGAGGGGGTATAAATTGGCGAATTTTAATTGGGAATCTGTTTGTCCGTTTCAGGAAGTTGTCCGATTCAGGA
>WURT03064616.1:0-13704 GCA_009936505.3 Holothuria glaberrima | reverse complement strand
TTGAAAACTTCTACAAGGGTCAAGGGGCCACGAAATGGACCCAAATTAGTGTGTAAGTCAATGGAGGAATAATTGGTGGTGTGCTACCTACACAGTTCGACGAATGAAAACATTAGACCAGTGGTTCTTAAACTATTTTGGACTACCGCCCCCTTCAACCATCTTGAACTGTCTCAATGCCCCCTTCTCCTTACAATATAACCCAAACGAGGACGACTATTGGACCTCGAGGTGGAGTTATTAAATTTATAATGCTCTTTTTGGATAATTTTGGGTAACAAAATTTATTTGGGGGAGAAAGAGGGGGCGGGAGGGTGGGGGTGGAGGGAGAAAGAAGCGGAGAGGAAGAATTAGCGGAGGAGAACAGACCCCCTAGATGCCTTGTTGTGCCCTAAATCGCTGTAGTGATATGTCGTAGTCGTCAGGGAACCCCCGAATCAGTGCCAACGCCCCCTTTCCCCGTGTAATCTGTAGCGCCCACCTGAGACTTCCCAACCCCCCCCCCACGGGGCGGTAGGGACCACTTTGAGAACCACTGCACTAGACCTTCCTTTAGACGTCTACCGAGTACGAGAACAGTGCAAAGGCTTCCACAACGTTCTATAGATCTCGAGAATGATGCAGAAGAAACTAATTCTAATTTAAGAGATGATAATATCTAGAGGATGCATTGTTCGAAAGAAAATGCTAGAATTTCTTATGAAGTAAGAAAATACCAGCATGCTGCCCACCAAACCCCTTACCACCCCCACCGTTGGGGAAGCTAACCTTCTCCTCGTTGGCGTAATTTTCCTGTTTCGTCGAGAGGCCTTGAGTGGTATGATCAAACAAGTACTCCCAATGGCGACAGTCTCCCCGACGGTTTACATGATTTATCCCTCAAGAAAGCAGATTTTTCAGTTAAAGCCTCAAAATGTCAAATTTTGTGCAATTAAAGCGGGGATATTTCAAACGCTTTACCATTGAACACCAAGCTTTTTTTCGAATTTTTCTCAGCAGGATTTTGATCAAACAAATCTAGAAACTTTCAAAGTTGGCCACGAGGTCCATGTAAAACTTTTTTTCTTATCCCGACTCCCCATCGCGGCCTAGTAAAACCGTAGTCTTTACTCCCAACGGCCACGTCGCCTTGGTCGGCGCTTCGTCTTGGTTTGGAGCTTGAGCCCCCTGCTGAATGCTAACTTTGGCTGAATTGAGACCTGGTATCTGTATGTTCTCAGACGAAATTTAAGTATTACGCCACCAGCGTCGGAGGGCAGTTACAGCCAGGGGCGAAAATACGGGGGGATGTGGGGGACCGGTATGAACCCCCAGTCTGTCAGTGAAAATCAAGAGTCGGTCTCTGAGCGCCAAAAAGTCGGTCTCAAATCCAGCTCAGTATGGCTTTCTATCAATAGATTTGATACCTTCCTCAAATTGAAATTCCGACAGAGATAAAGTGAAAGGGAAAAGATTGCCCGAATTTTCTACTGAGTTCCTGAACTTTTGATCGAATGCCCGAAGAATGTGCAAAAATTTTCGCGCGCTTCGCGCGCATGTAGTGATTTACTGATCTATTTTATGCACTTGAACTGCAACGAATTTCGAGCAACTTTTTGAGATTCGGGAAAAAATTTTCTGCCCCCCAAAATTAGAAGAATCACCTACGTTTTGATTATAATTACCGTACTGTAAATTGCATTGGCTTAGCCAGAGGGAGGGGACAGGGGGCCATGAACCCCAATCGAATCGAATTTTTTTAATGGAACAAAAGAATGACTTCAAACGATGCTAAATGTTGCACCAGATTGCATCTGAGGGTATGAAATATTCAAAAATTTCTCAAAGGGGAGGGGGACACCCCTTCCCTTAGACCCCTCACCCAGGCCGGCAATCAGGTCCAGCAGTTGGCCCCCTCCAAGCAAAAATCCTGGCTACGCCAGTGGTAAATTGCAATTATCTGGGAAATTCGGATCGTAGAGCTATGTCAATGGGAGTCGGTCTCCAAGAAATGTAGTTGGTTCCAAAATAGTTCACACCTCCCCCCCCCCTGCGAATTCATGTATATACCCCCCTGGTTACAGCTAAAGTAGATCCATTTTGTATCAATGAAAAAAGCCCATTAAAGGTGAAATGTTTATGTTCATAAATGTCGCCATCCACTTCAGTTTCTTTTGAATGAATAGGCGTTAGTACTAAAAAATATCGACAAATATCTCTCCTTTAAGGTATGTCTGTAACATCGTTTTTACAGCTTTAGCTACTAATAAAGTGAGTGAACATAATAACGTCTGAGTCATGTTTTCAAATTAATAATGTACATAGCCTCGTAAAATAGCTCACTGTGTAATTGGGGAAATTACTTCGTGGTAAAATGCATTCTCCGATTTCAAATGAAATACTTTAATGTTTGATGAGTTTTTATCCTTTAGTAGTCCTCGACTTATCTCTGAAGCTGTAAAAATGCACTTCTGGTAAAAATATAAACCAGGTTTCACAATACTTGTAATGTCTGACACTTGTCTCAAGTCTATATGCATATGGGCAAGACTGATAAGTACGCATACACTGGCACTCATGCAGGACTTTTCAAAGAACATCTTCCACCAAATTGTTGTATTATTCGTTTTGTGTGTGTGTGTGTGTGTGTGTGTGTGTTGTTCTTCCTCCCGACAGTTGCACGGCATTTACAACGGTTGTAACAACACGTAACTTGGTCAAGACGAATCCGGTTCCTTCTTCGCTCTTCAGAATTTGGACATGGCCCCATGTGTTGGTGGGAAGCTATGCCAACTGGGAGCCAGCAGGGCCTCGTGTTGAGGGACGGAGAGGCATGTAGAGCCATGTTGGTCACATATACGACTGAAAAAGGAAATCGGAGGAACTACGAAAGCCTGCCAACCTTATAACAACAAGAGTGTGAGAAGAACTTCCAAGAGGAAAGGAGAGGTGTTCGGATCCTACAATGTGGTACATGAAAAGGACACATCCAAGCATTGCAGCACATTTACGAGGCTAATATTATGGAACGGAGAGGCTGAAGGGAAGTACGTAACAGGAATTTCAAACGAAGAAGGGGGCATTTGAAAGATCTGCCAGGGTCACTGGAAAAACAACAAAAGCACGTAACAGTTTGTGAGAACAGCGACCAGTCTTTTGCACATCAGTTTAAGATTTAAAAAAAATTATATATTTGGTACATTTGTCGGCCATGTCTTTCAGGTGCCAATATGGGTGCTAGTTGCGCCCCACCCCTGAGTCCACCACTGTGTAAGAACCCGTCCTCGGCCCTCTTCGGCTACCCCATGAACGATGGCGGCTATCATGGCAGTCGTGAACAGATATTCCAATTCAGGTGAAACCGTCCGACAATTAGGCATTGTGAAAGCTACTTCTGAATGATATTTCATTTTGTAATTTTAATTTTTAAAAGGTAAAGAGGGAAATAATCCAGCTTATAAAACTTCTATATTCTACTGCAAGAATTTCTACACGTCTAAGTTGCCTATAAACTCATCGAATGTTATACCTCAACAGTATCACAGCCGGCAACACCTAGAGACTTTAATTATGTTCTCACCCTAATGGCTCGTAAAGTACACCTTTGCATATTTCTGCAGCTTTACGGAGGCGATTTAAGTACATTTTAATCGTCTTTTTAATTACAATATCCGGCTGAGGAATAGCACCTCCTTTTCATACACAAGTTTCTAAGCCGATTTACAAAATATATTGCTCTATAATGGCACATGTCATTATGACCGTGTTTTAAGTTTCGGGTCACATTTTCGACCATTACTAGCATAGAAAATTTCTTCCTACATCATAGGCGGCTCGCCATAGGGGCACGGGGGAACTTGCCCCCCCCCCCAAGTTCGCAAAGGATGGTCTTCAAAATCTTCCAAAAAATAAAAAAAAACATGTAATTCGAGATGGTTTAAATAAAAAGTATTTCTAAATTTAGACTAAATCATCCCTTTCTCATAAATATGACATATTATTTATGAAGTTGTGTATATTACTATTGCAAAATTCTCCATAATTTTCAAGTATGTATTTCTTCATTATTTCAAGATTCGACCTAAGTTTACGTTGTTTAAATAAAAAAACTCAGAAAAACAATATTTTTGGGCTTCTTGGCAAAGCTGAAACACACTGTGACACAACGAAACAACAAAATATTTAAGTGGAGCTCTTTTTATACAAGTAGATCAAGCCGCTTTGCCTGTTTCCCCTGCCATTTGCTCCACGCTTATGGAGTAGCGGTTGGCTGATAGCAAGATATGGTTGTATTTATTTTTAAAGATAGCTCATGACTAACTGCCTGAGATGGCTTTTGAAGAGCTTTTGAAGACTATATGGGGTACCTCTGTACTATAATAAAAAATAATAACCATACGCCTGCTGTACTATTCGGAGAGGCAGTGGCGGCAAAACCCCGGGGAGGATGGGGGCTCAGCCCCCAATGAAAAAAGGGAGGGGATAAAGGTTGCTTAGCCCCCCCCCCCAATATTTGCCAAGTGCAGGCCTGAGATCCATATTGCATGGCTGGGTACATGCAGCTTAAAACACTCGGGAAGTGCCGTTTTCGGCCATCTGGAGGCTTTGTAAAGCCAAAAATTTTCTTGTACGCTCCACGCCAACGATGGTGGCGCTCCGCTTAGATAGTCTTCCTGGCGCTCAGCCCCCAATATATTTTTTCCGTTCCGACGCGCCTGCCGAGTAGATCCTTGATATTGCCGGGTGGGGAGTGGGGTCGTCCAAAACTTCCTGCATACGGACTTGATTTTTGCGCCCCCCAACAAAATTTCTCAGCAGCCGCCCCTGTCCCACATTGGCATAGAAAGCGGGGTGGGCTAAACTCCCCCCCCCAGTCAAAAATGTGGTGGGCGGAAATATGCTTCCGCCCGCTCAATCCAAGGAAACCTGGAAAAACCTTATTTGTTTCCTTTGTAAAAAATGTCAAAACTCAGCAGTAATTTTCTTAAAATTTACCCTGTTTGTTGGACCAAATTGCATCCAGGGACCCTTAAATATTCAAAAATTTTCCAAAGGGGAGGGGAACTCCTACCTTAGATCCCTCTCCCAGGACAGAGATCCGAGAACAACGTTCAGCCCCCAATCTCGAACAGCTTCCTACGTCTATGCATTTCCAAGCACTTTAAGTGTGTTAAAGCAATTTACTGGTTTCAAGGAATAGACCGACTGGGTAAAGGCAAATTCTCGTCTTTCCCACAACTGGAACCTAACATGCGAACTTAACAAACTCGTCTCTACATTGGTAGACAGAACATCATCTTTTCCTATAACATAGGGTGAAGGATGAACGATACCTATTTTCTAGAGGCGATCACAGAAAATGAATCCTGCGACGAAGAGAAGTTTCTTCTTAACTGTTTGCATTTCGGTGACCATTAACAGTATTGATAATTCAATTTATCTTCCGGAGCATATTCTGAGCGACTTTAATTTATGCAAACGACGCGACAAGCCGCCATTCTTGACATAGTTATTTGAATTGAGGAGCAGCATGTATACATCTCAGTTCGTGTGTAACTCCGGGCTAATTTCAAAATATGCCGAATCTTAACACCGATTGTGGAAATGCTGGCTGAAAATTTACAAAAATGAAGGAAAATGGAGAAGATGACCATATTCAATCATTCTATATCTTTGAAATGGGAATAGTATATGCTTAAGATATTATAGACGTTAAAGTACTCGTCCATCCCGAAGTTAGAAAGAAAAAACACAGAAAACTACAGCCGCCTAATTCTCTCTTCAGAAGATGAAGCAGAATGGATAATGCAATTTAATAATTTCTAGTGAACAGGTCATAATTTTTCATTTTACCTTGTTAGTTGCAATTGGTATACTACTGCAAACAAGGACATGATAATAGACTATGTTTGCACGTACTGTAGGGGAGCTCAGGAGACCGTGAATGCCCTAATTACGATGCTGCGATAGAACATGCGTACAATGTTGTGAGTATGGGGGTCGGCAGACCCCCTGACCCAAATATTGTCGATATTAGGGCGAAAAGGTTTTTTTTTTCAGGGCAAAATTCATATTGTCGATACTAAGGCAAA
The DNA here is from genome assembly GCA_009936505.3 of Holothuria glaberrima. Lineage (NCBI taxonomy): Eukaryota > Metazoa > Echinodermata > Holothuroidea > Aspidochirotida > Holothuriidae > Holothuria > Holothuria glaberrima. The sequence continues at coordinate 7,633 of WURT03064616.1, read as the reverse complement.
AAGGTTCTTTTCCAGAGCAAAACTCATAACTCTTTGCAAGTATATTAGTTAGTTAGTTAGTATGGAAGTATGGAAAATTTCAGGGATAGGACCTTCCGGCCCTTGTGAACTGTGGCTTCATGGGACACCATATAGGAGATTGTCAGCTTGTTGGCAGGTCAGGAAGTGATCTGTGTAGTGCTCAAACTGTCACTACAAACGTAACGTTGAGATGATAATTTGGCTTTTGTGGATTTAGCTTCACGAAAATTATTATTATGAGTCACTCGTTGTGGATACCAAATCTGAAAATACTTGTTTTCTGCCGTTTAAGGCCGAACGCACACGAACGACAGAAAATGCGAAACACGAGACAGAAAACACGTTTCGTGTTTTCGCAAAACGACGTTTCGCGAAACAAGCACTGCTTGATTCGCGAAGCAAGTGTTTAGCTGAACATGTGTTTCGGACGAAAACGCTAATTTTGGTTTTCGTCCAACGCACACGGACGTCAGCCAAAAACGTGTTTTCTGTTTCGTGTTTCGCGTTTCTGTCGTCCGTGTGCGTTCGGCTTAACATTGATTTTTTTTTGAGGAAGTAAACATCACTACACAGGGTAGATATATACTGTGACACTATAAAAGAAAGAGACACTGAGATCCTATGACGAAATCTCAGTTTCATGTCAAATTATTTTGCCAGACAAAGATCCTTCATTTTAATCCTAATTATGATTTTCCAACACTTCTTTATACATACTAGCAATACGCCGGCAGCATTATGATTGATTTGGTCATAAAATATTCAACAATGGAATATATACGCCGTATCCCGAGAGCTAGGTAAACATTGTTGAGATGATCTTCCGATATGTGAGCATTCATGTTAACTTGTCTGACTCTTGTGCTTTGCAATTTGGAACTAGTTCTAGAAATAACTTCAAGAGAAGAAACGGCTGATTAAAGGGCAACATAGGGTAGCCCCGAATCCGTGATCTAAGGAGAACCAGTTTTGTAAATTTTTCATTGACATTTACCTATAAATTGCATTTGCATGGAGACTTTGATGCCTCAAGTGAGATTGTATCATGGAGTTAAAATTAAAGGCTTAGATTTTTCTCGTACTGTAAAGAGGTGTATCTGTCCATAAACTTCTGAAGGTGAAGACCGACAGTTGGCCAATTAGGTACTGGGGATCAGATTTTCAGACTTAACTTAGGAGAAAAATCGATAATTCCATTAATCGGCCTGTCGGAATACGTCATGGAATCAAGTGTTGGGTGGCAACGAAAACCTAGAAAAAGGACAATTTTTCGACCAAATATTTCACGTAGGAGTAACATTCGTTTCATCGCTAGATATGTGATGTCACTGGCGACCAAAGTCTGAATGTAATTGTTCTGTTGGACCCAATAGAATCCCCCCTTTGCCCGCCAAAAACAAAAACAAATCAATTACCAGCTTTAGTTGCAAAAACCGGAGATATGGTATACAAGACGGAGGAAAATAAAAACATTTTGAAATCGTTTGTCATCTTAGACTCTGAAATGTGAAAAAATTTCTTAAAAGGACGGAAACCCCTTCCCTTATGCCGATCCCAAGGAAAACGGTCCTTCTGCTCTTATGTGCCCTTAAATTACTCTTGCTATGCGGCTGATTGTAGAGAAAGCACATTGGTGGTAATAGACTGAATTAATATTATATCATAAGTTTGGCGACTTCGCGTGCCCTTTAATTTAATATCGTTTTCATAAATTTTATTTCGGTTTCTGTCAGTGTTATGTAAAGTATTCAAAATATACAGAAATGGAAATATTACTTATTCATATTAAGACAGAAAAGTATTAGAAAGCTACACGGTAACCTCTAAGGGCTTGTACACGTAAGGCAATCAGTCTGAGACACATCGTTACACAGAAGCAAGGCAAACATCTTATAGAAAAGACACGACTCGATCAAGAATAGATTAGATAAATTTATATGTCACTGCTGTGTGATATCATAAGATGATTTGTAAGGGAGCTGACTGACATGTTGATAGAACTGGTTTGTTTCTTATGTTGCAAGTGGTTTAGAATATGACGGTAAGGATTGTAGTAGTACTAAAAATGTGTCAAAAATGAAAGAGAAGTATGGTTTAATCACTTATTGGGCAGACTTGTTATAATTGCTTTGTGGCCTCTGTATACAGTCCGGGGGATTCCTCCGTTTGGGGGAACTAAAATTCTCCCGACTGGGGGAAACCTTATGCAAAACATTGTATAGGCATGTTAGCCTAATTAAGACAAGGCTAAAGCAACTTGAAGAACGAAAACTATTTTACAACTAACATTTTTCTCAAAAACGGTGTGGTGAACCTCCGTTTAGGATGTGGCTTTTCTATAGCTATGGCAATACACCTACCGAAGATACATTTAATTCCATTACAAAAGACCGAAATATTTTGTAAGGGAGTTCCAAACCCCTTCGACACTGACAATGTACACAAAGAACGTGTAAAATTTTGGATAAATAGACAAAATGGTTGCATCCATGACCAACTATTTCTCCGGTTTGAGGGAAAATTAGATTCTCCTAAAAGAAGGAATTTCCCGAACTGGAATAGGCTTGAAATTAAAGATTTTTCCCGCTCTGTATGTAATACTTTCGTTAGCTCTAGCTTTCTGTGTAGGCCTTAAACTCCTCAACAAAAGTGATTGGAATAAAACTCGTTTCTCCTTTCAGTGTTGGCTCAAAACTGTTGAAGACGAGATAGAACATAACACTGAACTTAAAAAAAAAAGTTTGGGGTTAATCTTGAAAAGGAAAAACTTGTAATATTTTTGTGATTTTGTTTTATTTTTGTCCGATATTGCTGGTACAGTGTATGTTGTGGGTAAATGAAAAAAGTCTTACCCTCCGTGTAGAGAACAAAATAATTTGAACAAGGATTCCAAGTAACTGAACATAATTTTCAACATAAAGAACTGCTTTTATGGAATCGGTGTAATCTACATCCATATCCTGGGCCCCGGGGAAATTCCCGGTCTTTTTCTGTGCCCTGGTCGATGCAACAGTGAACGCCCGGTGCTTCATATAATCCTTCTCTGTGCAAAGGAACTTCTTGAAACTAATAATTGTGCATACAAACAAGGATTTGCACTTGCCTTCATGCATTAATACCCAACTTGCTAAGTATGTTGTAATGACTACGATTATAAGCAGAGATCTGATATTTCATTTCTGCATAGTGACTAAGAAAAGTTTCTGGAAGTTCTTTCAGTTTAGTCGCCAGACCAAGTTAGGTCAATCACATTCTGGCGACTGGATTCTCAAAGCTTACTAGAGAAAACAGTTCAAATATAAGTATAATCAGTGCTGAGTGGCGACCAAAATCCAAGAGAAGGCAAATTGGCGGCCAAATAACTCGACTTCTATTACTTTGGTTGCCGGAAATGGGTAGAAACTGGCGACGAAAGTTTGAAGGATATTATCCAAGGTTGTTAATTACATGTTTAATCTGAAGATCTTTTCTGAAGAAGAAAGACAGGTTAAACTCTGTTTAAAAAAATGCATTGAGAGGGTTGGAGCTACTCTGCGAAGCAGAAGTAGGCTAGGTAGGCCGGATCATTCCTGACTTCAGTTACAGTATGTATCTTTTCGTATTAGGGTGAGATTTACGGCCAGCTATGCAGTGCAGGGTAAGTGGAAGATGGAGCACATGAACCCCGGACGTAATCCATAACTTACTGTAACCTTTAACGAAGATCAAGTGATTGCCATTAATTTACCAAGCCTGCATATGTGACTGCGAAAACTACTAGGCATTACATTATTTGAAGTGACAGGTTCAGACATATGACAAAGGTCATTCTCGCTGAGATGGATGGTGAGATTCGGTAAAACGGGCACCTGTAACTCTGAGATAAGAATAGCTAATCGCAGAAGATGCTTGGTATGAGTTATTCTGTCGCCAATAATTTTAGGGAAAATCTGTTTGCAGGAGGGTCAATCTTATAATACACTCTCTTATTTGAATCGAGATACGTTGGACATGAGTTTCGCACAACCATTAGTGCCGACGGCACAACTTACTGTTATGGTTTTACTCTAGTACATCACGAAAATAATTTGAAAAGACGTTTCATTAATTCCTCATTTACTAAATTTTACGATAACACTTCAATATAAACCGAATGAGATTTCGTTAACTGTTAATTATCTACGGAATGAAACTGCGGAGGTACTGCGATGAATACAGCACTAGTAAACACAACATTTAGCTACAGGGAGAAATATCGCCGTGGCAAAACTTGCTCAGCTCCCGCAGGCACCGAACGATGTGTTTCTTCTTGTTAATCAAAGCCTACAGCTTCAAGATTCAGCTTAGATTGTAGGGATTGCTTTGCGACTCACGTAACATGCAGGACGAATATATTCAGCGTTGAAAACACTTGTCCAGTTCAACGCATACAGTGTACAATTGCCAAAAGCTGCAGGCGGTTACATAAACGACCTGTCCCTCCATGGCATACAAAATTAACAGAGCTTGCCAGTCAATACTGTATACCTATACCGTATGTAGATGATAATATCAAGCAACTACGCAGATATTCATGTAGCTATCGTGATGAGCAGAAAGTAAAACGTTCAGTTAGAGTCCGTCCACCATAAAAGAGGACAAAAACTTGTCATGATGGAAGCGTTCTTGAAATTTCCGAAAAGTAGCCATCCCGTTTCAGAAAATTTGTGACTACACCTGTGTATCAGGACTTCCATTTTTTTTATTCTGGAAAGGCTTTCTTGATGAAGCTTTGTCACAGTTCGAACAAGACGAACATGGTTCGTAACAGCATTACACTTATATATAGATACACAATTCATATATATTTATAACAAAGTAGGACACTTCTCTGGAAGGAACACAAAACTTGGCCTAATTTTTACATTCTTGCGTTGACTGCGAGCTCCTTGAACCCTTTAAATCACGTCGTTTGTTAGAGCAGAACCAACAACTTTTCGGACACATCTCCAAAAGAGCAAATTGGCGGGTTGGTGTCCCTCGCGACTCCCAGCAGCAGATTATATTGACAGAAGCCTTGTTACGACCCATTTTGTAACAACTGACCAAAATGCAACAACTTGGTCCAAAATGTAACAACCTTCTGCCAAAAATGCAACAACTATAAAAGTTGGTCCAAAATGCAACAACTTTCTGACCAAAATGTTACAACGTGAAGATTCAGACGGTACTGAAAAAATCCAAGATGACTCCCATATTTTTTAAAGTGCCATAACTTAACCAAACAAGGTCGGATCAGACTGGGAGTTGCACCATTCAATTTCTCAGGACATACTCGACACCTGAAATATATATTTTGGGTGTCTTCGGTGTGGTTATGAAAAATCAAAATGGCTGCCCTAACGTCAGTTCGGGCTAAACCTTTATCCGTTGAACTCAGCGTGGTCTAAAACATCTAGAAAGTCTATTTCCCGCCCACTTGGGTACTTCTGGTGACGTCATAAAAATCCAAAATGGCCGACAAAATAACTTTTTGCCAACTTAACTCGGCCAAACAAGGCTGAATCGGCCTGGGAGTTGCACACGTCGAATTCTCGTGCTTTGTTTTACTCGGATTACTTATTTTTGGGTGTGTCCTATGAGGTATAAAAAATCCAAGATGGCGGACAAAATGACGGACCCGCAAAGTTTGGGTAGAAACCAGGGTGGGAATTTTACGGTACGCTAGCGTACTAAAATAAAAATATGGCTTACCAAAAAACGAATTGATAATGGGTCTGGTACTACACATCCTTTTAACGAGCGTACCAATTTGACTACCAAAACATTTCGGCAGTAACTGCGCATCGTACTGTAGTATTGTAATTCACTTCACTCTACCGAGGACTAGCCTAATCTGCGGTAGTAAAAACAGTGAAGAGCTCTACGGTCCATTTGTCGGAATTGCCGCGTATCATACATATGCAGTATGTATAATATTTTTCAATTCCCACATGAACTACTGAACGCAATTGCGGTCCTACGAACATCGTGCATGCACTCTGTGCTAGTCTGATTTTATGTACGCCTACTGCATGTATACATTGCCGTCACTGCGAATTTGTCACGAAGTGCGAAACCCTAGCAGAACTTACCACAGATATTAAGTTTTAATAGAAAAGAATGAAGAAGTTTGTATCGATGCATGAGAAAAATAAAAGAAATGTGTTTCTTCTGTGGAAAAGACTGCTAGAATTCTTGATTTGTTGATTTTTGTTGGTCATTGGATTTGACATGCCCCTATCCGTATGTTTCGTATGTCAAATAGGCAGTGCTCAAAAATGCTATTTTCAGGCCGATTTGAGGCTCAAAATTCACCGCACTAAACTACCCCAGATCCGCATGTTTTCCAATGGATCTGGAATCGGTTGGTTTGAAAAATCGAATTTTACCCCTACCTATCTCAACTTATGGGCGTTTGAAATTTTGCCCCGGGGTACCTACTCGTAATAACACGTCCCTGATGTCAGTCTCTTATTTGTCGGATAGTAGACAAGTTGCGCTTTACCACAATACCCATTTTATCGGTACCATGGGTCGGGAAGGTACACTTGACCTAATGTTGATTCGGGACCATAAAAGCCACGTTATATTTATATTTGACCCTGATAACTCCGCAACGGTTTATCTAATCGACTCGGGAGTTTTACCATTGAAATCAGCGTTGTCGAAAATACCTGTCATGTTACTTTGATTTTACTGTTGATTTTGTGCGTTATTTAAAATTTCACGTAAATGTACAGTGTTACGACCAATTTTGTTACAACTTACCAAAATGCAAGAATTGGGTCCAAAATGTAACAACTTTCTGTCCGAAATGCAACCAATGGGTCCAAAATGTCTGCCCAGAATGTAACAATTTTGCAAGGGGGTTCAAAATGTAACGTTTTGTCCAAAATACAACAACTATGAGCAGATCAGAGGGGTCCAAAAATGCAACACCTTAGGCCCAAAACTTGAAGATTCATATCAAACTGTATTGGAAAAAATATTGATCGTCGTGTGGGACAGCTTATTCTCGGCAGGCACCCCAGCCCCATTAATTGGCCTATCATTGAAGCCCCAGTCCGCATGAGCAATGTCACTCGAAGAAAACATACAGGCCTATAGGAGAAATATGGCGACCATCTTGGATTTTTTCAATACCGTCTGATGTGAATCTTCACGTTGTTACATTTTGGGCAGAAAGTTGTTGCATTTTGAACCAACTTTCATAGTTGTTGCATTTTTGGCAGAAATTTGTTACATTTTGGACCAAGTTTGTTGCATTTTGGTCAGTTGTTACAAAATGGGTCGTAACAAGCCTGCGTAGCTATCTGTGCCATCTCTCTGGTGAAAAAACGCAGCGCAAGGTCAAGCGTAGCAAAGGAACGACGTACGTTCTCTCTGCAGATGAATATGAATTCTCTTCATTTGGTAAATCTTAGGTGCCATGCATTGTGATTGGCTTAGATTTTCATCTATTTTTACAAACTAAGCCAATCACAATGTACGTTACACAAGATTTAGCAAATGACGAGAATTAGTATCCATCTGCAGCAAGTTCACCAAGCAATTTCGCCACAGTGTAGCCAAATGTCTTTTAGTCATGACCGTTCACGAGAATGCAACCTTC
>WURT03064615.1:0-32462 GCA_009936505.3 Holothuria glaberrima | reverse complement strand
ATGGAGAAGGTTGATCGTCACAATGCTCAAAGATCGCGAATTGGAATTATCCTTCCCATGGTGCTTTACGATCTGCTGTTTGGCATAAGGTCTATGATGCTAGCTTGCCTCCAAACGAGGAATCACTTTCAGCTTTGTGACGTCATATGTATACCCTCCATACCGCTCAAGTGAAAACGATCACTGGTGTGGACACTAAGAGTGAAGTAATCGCTAATCTGACCTTGTTTTAGTTCCAACGAATTGTTCATGGAGAACTGATGTTTCACCGACCGACTGTCACACACAGTCCACACGCCAGATTTTTTAGTTACATGTACCGGTATAATCCGTAACCGACATAGCTTTTGCCTGCCTGAGTGTACGTGCTCTGGGCCAGGCTTACCATCGACTGTCTTCGACACGGTATGGTTTTAGTACCTGTTACCTCCTTGAGCGAGGACAGATACATACCAAACACTCCCCCGGAAAATGGAAGGCTTAAAGCTGTTATCAGAGGCATTTGATTTAAACATGTGGATTTGTACTTATAATGCCTGCATCCTACCAGCTGATCGTGATACTGTATAATAAATGAAGTGCAAATCGTGAGACTGAAAAGTGGAAGTTATTTTTAAGACCAGCCGGATGTCCTTTATAGGCAGTATTCAGGGCCGTCATGTCAGCGGCACCAATGACACTCAACGTCGCGTACACCGAAGTACCCTACTGTATATAGATATACCAAACTTGAATACATGATGATCTCTATTAGTCTCACTTCTTAAAGCAAAAACAAACCTTGGTGCAGCTAGTGGAACAGAAGAACTAGCAGTCTGTGCAGCTATGGAGAACTTACGGGCGCGGCTAGGATGCATGTCCCTTTCTCCGCTTTCAGTGGCCCCACCATGGGGTCCCCTATCAGGCCTTTGCCCCCTCTTGCCTTCGATCTGTACAAAGGTATACATTATAGAGGAGCAATGCGCACGCCCAACTTTTACTCCACCCACCCGCCCCTCTTTTGAAATCCTGGTGGTGTAGCTGTCCTCATTTAAGTTTCGGCGGCTTCCAACAAAATGATTTTTAAAATTAATGCCTTCAAGACAGATGGCACACATCATCCTATACAGTTCCAATTTTCCCAACTGTTACTTTTAGCCCCGCCTACAACGGTCTTTACCTTCTCTAAGCTTGTGCAGACACAAAGCTAGTTGATATCCTGGTGATCACACAAATGTGTAATCAGAACACTCTATTTGCATGCTGTGTAACACGAGCTATACTCTGCATATTTTGAATTTTGTATCTTTGATGTCGATCAAAAAGCAGCCTGTCACCAATTGAGACTTTTGCTTACCCCCAACTGAAAGTCATACTTGGGAAGGCCAGTATCTGTCTTTAATGCCACATCGACGTGGCAAAGTGGAGAGCTGGGCAGGTCTGTGCAGGTTTATTTTATACCCTTAAAGGTCAATGAAGGTGGGTGAAGGAATAATTACTCACATCTGTACACATTCCTGTCTGCCTGTGTGCAGTGTTAGTTTGTGGTAAAATATTAAGGTCAGGTTTACGTGTAGACCCTTATCAATACCCCAAAACTATTTTCACAGTCCCGGGACACCTCAGGTCACCCCTCCTCTCTCTGCCCTTAATCGATCTTTGAATTTGATTTAATTTTAAGAAAATGATAATAGGATATACTGTCCCGTCATCACAAGACAGGCCTACATCTGACGCAGGATCTCGAAAGATATGCATCTGCTGCGGTCTCGCTCAACTGCTGAGCGGTTCCACGCGTGCCTTTAACTGTTTAACACTTACAATTTACAACCAGAGTTGTAGATATGCAGCAGTATTTGCCCTTAAATAAACCTTCTCCCCTCCTATCCTACACCATATTTAAGCATTGACACTTTCAAGGTATAAAGGGCAGTCTAGTTCGTATATATATGGTCCGAGTACGTCCCTCTACTTACCCCGCGGAGCGGACTCTATTTGCTCTGCTCCCCAGCTTCCCAAGGGGATATGATTGAACAAGGAATATGTAATACAGTCTGCTTCCTACAGTCCTAGGCAACCTTCGACTTCGCAGCTAATTGGGATCAACCCATACTAGCAATAGTGGAGGTTCGTGAATAGCTTGGTTAGAAGACCCAAATACTTCAAGCAAACTACAAAACCTGTTCTACCAAATAATAAAATTGAAAACTGAAGAAAAAAAATTAAATCCTTTTGCAACCCGAGATTTACTATATTACAGTCAGGTTGACCTAAAGCCCGTTGTATATAAACAACGGCTGGCTTACAGTACGATTTCTCATTATAGGATTACCCTGTAGATAAGGTACGATTCATACCAAGAAGGTAAGCCTGCATGATGTGGTCTTCCGACGTCCGTTTCAAAGTTCAAAGTGCTTCTCGAGATGCCGAGGGACCTAGGCTACACACACAACATTTAGCTTACCCCGCGGAACGGACTCTGTTTGCTCAGCTCCTTAGCTTCCCAAACCCCCGACTGAACATGGAATATGCTATACAGTCTGCTACGTAGGTAACATTTAGCTTCGAAAACAAAAAGTGTCAGTGGGAAAGGGATGACGTGGTAGATAACAATACCAACAAACACGATCTACCTTAGAGCCGTAGCCTGAGCGAAATTCCTAGGGTGGGGTGGGGGATTGCATGACACTATCTAAGCGGAGCACCTTGCACAGAAGGGAATACAACTCATACATACCGCACAGGGGACACCTTTCTTTCTAAACGATAAATGGAAAAGTTTTAATCACCGTACGTATGAATGGAGAAAAGCCCCCTTTCACCGAAACCCCTACGTCACCTGCCTCCTACAGAAAAATAAAGACGTCAGGGCCGGTCAAGTTGCTATCATCATGGAGTTACCACACCATGGAGTTACCAGTGCATAGTAACTATAGTTACCAGTGCATGGTAACTATATCCTATCACTGTGTATCGGCCCATATGTAAAGAGCGCATGCCTCGAGGAAATTTCGATTGACTTACATCTGGCGATAATCCATGTTCAGTTACTTTTGCCGATCCTTAGGTCAAGTTGGAGACTGGGAGCGAGAAGAATCAATTTTGCATGGGCTATATACCTCATGGACCAAGTATTTCATTCAAAAAGCAGCCTGGGTTATCTTCCCCAGTTCGGTACTTTCCTGCAATATAAACTCGATGTACACTGTAAAAAATGTCTTCAGGCTGTTCTAGAGTTATACAGAACAAAATATAAAGAAATAGAAAGAGGAAACGGAAAAAGTTCTGTCAATTTTTGGAAACAAATTGACACACTTTTTCCGTTTTCTTTTTTATTTCTTTATAGTTTTTATTGTTCTGTAAATATATGAACAGATAAAAGAGAGTACTCGGTACTGACAAATGTGGGTACTCATGGGCGTCACCAGGGGGGAGGTCGGGGTGTAAAGGACCCCCCTTTGAGCTTTTTTTACAGAAACGTTTAAAGGAAGTACCAAAAATTGAAATAGGTTTGTTCTGTCATGATTGCAAAGTATAAATTTCTTTTAACATGCTGAATACTAAATTTCGCTGCAATTACAGATCAAGTCCCCCAAATTACTCTTTTCACCCCTTAAATTTTTTAAACAGTTTAAGGTAAGGGAAATGTAGCTACTCCTTTCCATAGTATCATAATCATATATCTAATTCCACCACGTACGAATGTCTAACTAGTCGGAGCTTCCGGGGGCTTCGCCTCTGGACCCCACGCCGCAGTGCTCGCTATATTACGCGCGAGCATCGCCGCTGCTGCGGCAATAACTTCCTTCTTCACACAAAAAGCGACCCCCCTTTAAAAATATCTGGTGACGCCCATGATACTCGAGTGGCAGAGTGGTTCATTCCAGCTACTGTGCACCAATGAACAAAATTGACTGTTTTGGCAACTGTCTTCCCGGCCTTTTGGCTAAGATCATGTGTAGTATTTGTTCTTGTCAGCCAGTCAAGAACGGGACCACGCATGACCGGCCCTAGATCTCGAGGTCTGAATTTCGAGAGCCTTGGTCAGTTAAGCTTGTTGTCCTTTGGGGGACGTATGTGTTCCTTTCGGAGACATCGCTCCTTTGGGGAGCAGAACACTTTCGGGAGTAATGTTTGATTTCGCCCCTTGGCTCTTCGCCAGATAGTCGAGGGGACTTTGGAAAAGTACTGTTGTGCACCAATGTGTTTCACATGTGGATGGGTTCCTCCCGCCCGAGGTACCCGATTCCGCCTCCTCCCCCACCCCCCACTTGGCAAGGGCTTGCCCTCCAAATCGGTTGCCCGGCCGACGAAGTCGGTTGCGCGCCGGACTGAAGCGCCCTCGGCGGACCAGTTAACTAGCCGACTTTGCTTTTGCTATAGATATACAGGACACAACAACTTTGCCGGTTTGATCCTAGTGCAAACACCAATCTGTGGTTCCGTCAGTTGAGACAAACTGAGAGCAGTTTAGGGAACAGTCGTCGACTCATTCGCAAAATCGTCCATACAAATAAAGACAGTGGATGTACAGTTTACTGCCCAGCCGGGACCGTGACTATTTAGAATGGAGAGGGGTTTCTCATCATTGCGACAATGACTCTAATCTCTTTCACAGCTACCGATCCTTTTCCAGAGGACAGGGGTACTGCCCCTCAAAGTTTGGTGCTATTGCTTTCAAACACTTCGCTCTGGAAAATATCCTCCACCCTTGACACCTTGTCAGTCTACGTCTTGCAAGGTTACAGATATAATAACCATGGGTGGTGATCCCGGGACAGGGGGGACATGCCAACCCAAATATTTGAGAAATCGCATGTTGACTTTGATTTTTCACAATGTAAATTATTTGAAAATCTGTTCAAGTCCCCCCCCCCCCCCACAATATTAAGAGCAAATCGCCGCCCTTGATAATTACAGACACTCGTGATGGGTGTGCTTGCAAGTGCGGGCTCCAAACCCGAGCAACAGTCTACAAGACCATTTATCCAGTTTTTGTTCCACATGGGCTTGTGAGGCGGCGGTCTGGGGCGTCAGCCTTCTCTGCGAGTAAAATGTTGGATTTCAGGGCAAAGAAATGACCGTTTTCATAGCAAAATTAAATGACATCATCGTTTGCGAATAAGGAAAAGTTGCAATGCAAAATCCAGTCCGGCCCTTCCATTGTGTAATCGCTTCTTGCACAGGCTATGCTCTTCCTACCCCGCGGAGCGAACTCTGTTTGCTCAGCTCCTTAGCTTCCCAAACCACCGTCCGCCAAAGCGAAGAGGACTGCGTCCAATTTTAGACGCAAACTTCATTACCAAGACTTATATACTCTCTCATTATTCATGTCAGGATATGACTGAACAAGAAATATGCCGTACAGTCTGCTACGTAGGCAATGCTCTTCCACGCTCCCGTAGGTTGAACAAGACTATCAATCACAGCATTTCAGAGGCAACAAGACAGGACACAGTGTACCACCAATTGAGGCGTGCCAAGAGTGGACGGATTCTTAGTAGTTGAAAATATTGCTGAAAGTGATGCCATCTCGAAAGATCTGCAAAGCCGATAAACAGTAAGCGAATTCTTACTACAGATGAAACCTTCACGTTCCTTCACCTCGCTTACCACACAGTGACAAGTCTGCAAAATCATTATAGTGAGAGGAAAACGGATGCCGCACCCTTCTTTCTTGCCATACCCTACGCAGTAATTGTCTTCCACGCCTATATATGTTTATTTTCGATATACTGTGGGTTTCATTCGCCATGATCATGTGCTTTATTAGTCATTTAAACATAAGTGTCTATTATTTTGTATTCTGCTGATTATTTAGAAATTTCACAAGTGACCCTGGCCAGAAATGTTGACCAAGGAACTTAGGGACATTCCCCTTAGACTCGGATGAGAGTCAAAGTTGCGAGCACAGGCCTATACGAAACCTTTAAAAGCAATGAATGGCCACTTGGTTTTCTACTCCATTTCACAACGCTAAGCGGCTAGACCGTGTATCCTGTTAACTATTTCTCTCTAGTCATACGTTTTAGTGCAATATGTACTGTAGCTAGCTATAGGAAGTCCACGTGGATTTTGACTGCATGTGAGTTCACGTTAGCTCATGGACGGAGCATTGAGGCATGTAGTATAAATAGTCCGTGTTGTCATAACCGGCTGGATATGTCCGGCTATACGAAAATGATTTCATAATCAAAACTTAAACCAAAGCAGATGACCAACACTTTACTAAAGAAATCTAACGTAAAATTGATTTTACAGTAACGATTCGCATTGCCAACTTCGGTATGAATACCGTAGGTGATTAGGTTACCTACGTATAGAAATGCTGTACGGCATATTCCCAGTTCAGTCATGGTTCTTTGTGAAGCCTTAAAGGGGTACTGAACAAACTAAGTCCGCTCCGCCGGGGAGCGATTTTAGTCACTATGTTCTTTCACCACGTGGATTTCATCGTTAACACGACTCAGTGGACCAAGCTAATCAGGTACGCTGTCGGGGGAGGGGGTCAGGGGATGCTGGGACCTGGCTCCCCTTGAAAAATCCCCCAGAAAATTTCAGGGATAAAAAACTTACAACTCTAAAACAACGTAACTTACATACCGTTTCTTGCATCCCTCCCCCAAAACCGTTTCCGGTTTCTGTTTTCCCCCACCCCTCAACAGTCAACGCATTGACTAGCTACACGGGCAAACTAATTGAAGGCTCCTCTGATCAGATGGTTGACTGATTAGAGTCACGCACTGGAGCAGTACGCCTGCCTAGACGGTCTACAGATTTTGTGTCTCTACAAAATAAGAAGTAGGGACCCGGAGGGTACTTATGACCATGAGGGTATTTCGACTGAGCAGTTTAGGTAGACCAATAGTGCTTCCATGGTCTCTTCACGCCTATAGTTCAGTACTTGTTTGATATTACGCAAATTCTTTCCCTTTGTTCTCGAAAAACCAATAGAAAAAGACGCATTAGCGTTCTTTATCACCGGAAGGTCTAAACTCGACGGCCTAAATATTAATCTGACCTTCGGGGAAATCCCTCTTACGACAATTTCTTACGGTGTTTGGGTTGGCAAAAGTGTCTTGACCGTGCGATGGAGCAGGGAGTTGTAATGGAGGAGCAACCTTGTACTTCGGTCAGGAAGTTTTTTTTTTCTCCATGGGAACTCTCTGAATCAAGGATACGTGCTGACGTATCCATTTACCCTCTTACCTGATTGAAGGGCACAGTTTGGGTGAGAACATGGAACGCCATTGGTAACAAAATTCCACACACACATCATGATACATAGACATGTTGCTTTAAATTGGTAAGAAATAACCCTTCATTCCGTACTTTTTCGTCATTCTTGAAACATTTCAACGACGGGATATCAGACTACCTACACTTCTTAACTGTGCCTCGTGGTCGCTAAATGGGCTGTGCACCTGCTGGCAGAGGTTCTCAAGCCGCGTTGTAGGACGAGGGCCACTTAAACATAAAGGTCTGTAGACATGTAAATGTGATGTTTGCCTATTTGGTGTAAAAAGCATTAAAATGATAAAAATAACAGCAATTTCCATTAAAATCCATCAAATATTGACCATTTTACAAGACAATTACTGTTTTTCACCTACATCATGAATAAATATGAGCTACTTATGCAAATTTGGGACGTACAGGGAGGGACCTGTCAACTGGGTGTAATGTTATCCTTTGTTAGTTTAGCCTTCATTCCAAGGACAGCTGTAATTTTGGGATGCCCTGAGGGGATAATTTTGGAAGTAGCTATTTAGTTCTTTGAAAATATCCGCATTAAACACCAAACTAGAAACTAGCTATTAAAGGCTGATGGCAGTCCCCCAAGTTTATTTTCAAAAATTTGCTAGATCTCCTCTTATTTCTCTCACAAGTATTTTCATGTTCCTGTGTCAATTCATTGAATATTGAGGGTACACTAATGAGTTATTCTGCATAAATTTAGGAAATAAGTAACAAAAATATTGTCACATGATTGATAGGAGCCATTCCTTCTGGACTTTTGCCCGAAACTGTAAGCACGCTCCCCTAAAAATCGGCATATTTTTTGCCAGAGAGTAGCAAATTCTATGCCCAAATGGCCCGGGGGCTTTCGCTTCCAACCCCATCACCACCCGCCTCGTACACCTATGGCAACACCACGTGGCATGTAACGTTATGAATGATATACTCTTTTCTCTGTTGAGTACACACCAGGCTGCATAAGGCTAGTACATATGAGGCACAATGTCCATGTACTACTTAAAAGGTGGGGGATCATCTCCCGCCCTGGGATCATCTCCGAACGAACATTTTTCTTCTTTTCCTTTGCATATTCTTCTGTCAGAAAATTTCATGGTATAGGTCTAATTGGACACTAGATATTGCAGAAAATAATTTTTTCCTAATTTTTGTTTATCATTTAATAAAGACTTAACTTAAATTTTAGTTTGTAAGATGATAAGATGACACAACTTGAAGTATTGCAGATTGGGAACGCAGATAAAACTGCAGTCTGAGAAGATAAGTTTCGTGACCACACTTGCGCAACACGTTCAAACGTGAACAACTGACTTTCAAAGTTAGTCGCATGGTGACTTTGTATGTTTCAAGTTGGCGATCAAACTTGTAGATGACCGCTTTTTTTGGATTCCGTTGGACACCCAACAAATGTTTCAGGTTTTAAAGGTCATAAACAGTCGCCCCAAACTTACTTTGAAACAATAGCTAAATGTCACAAATTTTTTCTTAATTCTCTTTCAAGTATCTTTCATGATACTTTAGGACATAAATATTGCATATTCAAGGTAAACCAAACAGTTGCTTCTTTAAATTTTAAATTGAGTGAAAAAATGCTGTCACATGATTCTCAAGAGCCATTTAGGAAATAGGATAGTCTACTGTACAATTCTTTTTTGGGGTGACTGCATTTTCCCTTTAAATGCGACTGTCGGTGGAACTGTATATTTCCCTAGCAAGCGAGGAAAATCTAGTCGCCAAACCATTGTCCAATTGTATGTCTATAATCAGTTGACTTGGCCACTTAATTGTCACAAAGAACATTTCTTAGTTGCTAAAACTGTAAAAGGACATGTTAAGTGGCTATTGGGACCTTCGCTGGGGCCCACGCGTAGGGTTAGGTATTTTTTTACCTCAGCTATGCAGATTGGTCCTTTGTTCGATGGGCGTGACGGATCCTACATTTGTGACGTCATCCTACAATCCTTTAGATCTAATCAATAAAGTCTGGTTTTGTCAACGGTTTCATTGGAAGCACGTACTTCGCATTTTTAAAGAACACGAGTTATCGACTTAATTTTGTACAGGGTGTAGCCTGTGGGTCCTCTTTTATTCAACATTCTAAAGGTGATGAATACCTACCAAGCGGAGCGAGTGATAAATGTTGGCTGTTAACTAACCCTTGTATTGTACCCTGGGCCCTAGGAATGAAAATATTTTCAGGTTTGCGGCTATGTTGCTGATGCCCCTAACTTACCGTACTATAAAAGCGAACGTGGTAATTCTGAAGATGCTGTATAGGGAAGTACGTTTTAGGGACATTTGCATATCTATATGGTTTCGTTATTGACACCGGCAGGTTGGAAAATTGAGCAGGAAGGGATGTAGCTGTGACTCTGGGAACTTTAAAGTTTCAGTTTCTGTAAGGTAATCCAACAGAGTGTGGCCTCTAGCCAAATTGGGGGAGTCGATACACCTCTATCTCCTAGACAAATGAATTGCCGCAAACATTTTTGGACAAAGCTTCCAGTGTCTGAGCATATCTTGCCTTATATCGCCCTACAAAAATAATTTATCACCACTCCCCCTTCCCCCTCCTCCTGACGAGTCTCGGCGGACTGGTCTCTTTCTCTAACTTTATGTAGGAAATCGATCACTAAATTTAGGGAACTGTTAGCCAACAGCTCCTTGCTAAAATCAAGTTAGTAACCGATTGACTGACTGAAGGCGGCAGGCAAATTCGTGCCCCTTTTCCGGTATGTTTACTGTGTTCGGTTTATCTCATGCACAGTCTTGTTTTAAATCGTGTATTCCATACCACGATTCTGTTCACGAAATGAAAAGTTACTTATATTCCTAAATTAACCACGACTGAAGAGTGTGCATTTGACACATTTCCTTCCATGCGTATACATAAGGTTAATAATATCAGGCCTATATCATGGGATTCATCTATACTTAAAACAATATAGCCATCACCATCCGTGAAAGGCTGCATTGATGGTGTTTCATAATTAGGCCTATGTAGGCCATCAGCCGGTCAGTCACCTCTAGCGGTCATTGCATGTTAGTCATTTTTACAACGTACCCTTATCCAAAACGGAAGTGACCCAGCTCTTTTGCATCTCCCTCTCTAGAGGTTACCTTCACGGCAAGTGTCAAATATGTACGTTTTATAGGTATAATTAACCAGGGCAGAAAATATAGGGTGCAGGAGTGATAATACGTCCGTCGGGCGGGCAAGGCTAGAGGTGCACGTGTTCACAGTTTGTTTAGATGTTAACCAAACCGTGGTCCGTTGTATAGCAATGCATAATTACATGACCTCGGACAAGCTTTGTCGTTTCCATAAGGTGTACGCTGGGGCGTATATACATGAAATTGCAGGGGGGTGTGAACTACTTTGGAACCAACTAAATTTCTTGGAGACCGACACCCAATGACATAGTTGTACGATCCGAATTTTCAAAGACCGTTTTTTTTTTTTGCTTTTTCGCACTTCAAATGTTGTTCATGTCTGGTCTACTGTTACAAAGGCATACTGAACTGGGTTGAAGACCAACCTCTTGGCGCTAAGAGACCGACTTTTGATTTTCACTGGGGTGTCACACCCCCGTGTTTACGCCCCTGGGTGTGCGGACTATAGTGGTGGGCTTTTTCAAACTCCATTCGTCGGCTTTGACAGGCATAGTTTAAACATATTGTTTTTCACATGCGTAGTGGTTTAACTACAACCTCTTCGATTGAAAATAACATTACACTACCATTTTAATCCCGTAGTTAACGTAGAGACGTGGTATACCCGACTATTATTGAAATTAGCGTCACCAATTGGCAGATGGGCTTTGCTGATCACGTGCAGTCCACTCCTTTTTCAACAAGATGTACATTCGTGGTCGGCAATCCCGGGGGACAGGGGGCAAGATCCTGCAAATCATGAGCGTACGAGGCGGGGAACAGGGGGCAGACTGCCCCCCAAATTTCTGAGATCGAAAATAAGGGCAGGAAACGACAAAAATTCGGGCACAGAATAGGTGAAATTGCGACAGAGATGAAGTAAGAATGAAAAAATTTTCCGAATTTTCTACTGAGTTCCCTAATTTTTGATCAAATTCCCGAAAAATGTGCAAAAATTTTCGTGGTAGTGGTTTGGTGGTCTGTTCTATGCAGCTGAACTGCAACGAAATTCGAGCATCTCTTTGAAATTTCGGGCAAAAAAATTTCGCCCCCCCCCAAATTGGAAGAGTCCCGTATGCCTAGGCTACAAATCTCCAGGGATAAATCTACCCTGTATTTTGACAATCTGTGGACTATCGTCTCGCCATTGCTCCTTTTAAAAAAACTGATGGATAGCGTGTTAATGTGTCATTAGTATAACGTAGCCAGGATTGTGTCATGGGGGGTTTTGGAGCTCGACAAGGAAGAGGCATCTAAGGGGAGGGGGACCCTCCCCTTTGGAGAAAAAAAAAATAACGGCTTTTCAGGTCTCAAGATGCAAAATGGTGCAATGTTTGTTCCTCAAACGTAATAAAGTTTATATAGTGATCATGTGTCTTTGTTATTTTTTTCAAGCTTGGGTCATGGGGACTTCAACCCCCAACCCCCCGTGGCTACGCCACTGTCGTTAGGGACTCCGATCATCCATTGAGATTGTTCCATCGGACTGTGGTGGAATCCAATTGTATTGGGCTCGTTTGGTGTTGCAGGTCTATAGTTGTTTGTTTAGTATGGGTTTGGACTTCAGGGCATCATATTGGACCTTAACCCTAATTTGCCCTTTAACATACTATGTTATATTAAACGGGGCATCGATCACCATTATTAATGTAGGCGAAATAGTTTTGACCTTGATTTGCCATATGGGTGCCCCCTTCCCTGGACACGGGTCTGATATAAAATCACAAAGAACTTGACCCAAGGCTTATATACGACACTCAATGATCTGACTGTGCATGTTTCCATATACTTTGAATAAATAAAACCGATATATTGTCCAATTGGCGTACATTTCCCAAGAGTGTATTTGTGCACCCAACGTCCTTACAGAAAAATTGTCAAATCGGGCCGCATCCGTATTGAGTAATTCTATAGATAAATTGTCAAATCGCGCAGCATTCGGCTCAAAGAGTAATCGTCGGCGTACCGTAACCGATAAATTGTCAAATTGCCACTAATTGAAACAGTCTACCGGATAAACAGATAGACCGTTAATAACGCAAGAATCTTCCAAATGACGACGTTATTGTTAAAGGCCTGCACGGGCATCAAAGTTCTTTGTTGTATCTGGCATTGTTCTTCAAAGTGTACATCTCCTTATCGATGACCGTGATTTATTGAGGAAATAAGGTTGGACGATAAATTCTTTGTCAGACTAGAGCAGTGGTTCTTAACCATTTCGTCGCCGTGACCCCCTGAGCTATCCTGGTTGGTACCCGTTACCCCCTTTCAAAACCACGAAAATAGACGGCTGTAAAAATGAACAAACCTTCTCGTTTATTCTCTTAATATGGTCAATGATGATTCGTATTGTTTGCCAGCTACCAGCCTATTCAACCTTGGATAAGTGGAAAATGGTGGAATTTTCTCCTACCCGCCGTAACCCCCTAGTTACCCCCAGAAAAACCCAAACGACCCCATTGGGGGTCGCCACCCCCAGGTTAAGAACGGCTGGACTAGATAGTTACACTCCGAGCAACTCCCTGTCAGACAGTGACATCTTAAAAACTCCATGTAGGCATGAAGGGAAAGCTAAATTTCCACGAACTAAGTACCTATTCTTACCCCTGAATTTCTCACAATTTTTGTCAAGTATTCTTAGAGATGGTGAACGTTCTCTTGTCGTCTCATAACATAATCCAATTGGTACCCCATGGTAACCAATATGAGCAACTTGGGGGTGTCACAGGTTTAGAATAATGGACCAAGGGGGTGGGCTCAACTTGGGGAATCATAAAATAATTGAACCAGGGACGGTTCCAGACTGCTTTTCGGCTCCAGCCCCGCCCCATTTTTTCGGCACCACATGTACTTACTTGAGACGATCCCAAAGCTTGGCCCTTGGGCAGATTGAAGATTTGCTAGATCGAAGGTTCACTATAGACCGAAGATCCTAACTCCAACTTAATCGTAACCTTGAGCTGCACAATTCTTATCCAAACCCTAATCCTGCCTGAGGATAATCCTACGTCTAATTCTTAACTTATCTAACCCTATATTTCTAACCGAAGTAGATTTTCGTCCACTGGAATCTGCGGTATGGCGAACCTTCGATCTAGTGAACCTTCTGTCTAGTGGGCAGGCCCCACTCCCCACATATTTTGATAGACAGACGTCAGGAAATACCATTAAACAGCATGTGTCTTTTCAATTTTTCCCCTGACCTCCATCCATCGGGGATTCCAATTGAAGTTCGTAGGTTCGAACTTTGCGTCCTAACTGAGTTGCCCCGCTTTTTTTTTTTTTTCCTTTTTTTTTTTAAACCTGGATCAACCTCTGTAAACCACAGGACATTTGTACATACAGAACGGTAAGGTATGTAGAGGGACACGGGAGGTATGCATTGGGTATGTGTTAGAGTGATGATGAATGGGAAGGGGTTCACAAAACAGCGAAAAAAGATACAGAGCACTATAGAGTGGCGGATTTTTAAGTTACTGTCTTGTCTCAGACGTGACAGGCGAAACGTTCAGAAGAACGTGCTCAAGGACTGGAAAAACTCCCCAGGACCCCCCAACAGACCGGTAGGCAGGCAAAGGTGTGTTAAAGGGGTGCGGTATTTTTCAAGAGGCGAGATATTTCTCAGGGCCGTTAATGTTAAGGAGATATTTGTTCAGAGAAATATCGCTAGATGCGTGACCCTTTACCTCAGGCCCCAGACTTCCCTGGCTACAGACCTTCCCTTATGCAAGCACCTTTTTGTGAAAGTACGAGGCAAACAGTGCAGATTATAGATTCAGTGCTTAAAGTACTTTCGCCTTTTATAGCTTAGGCTACTCAACAATATTGATTGTCTAATCGTAATTGCAGGGCCTTTCAACTCCCCCATAAGACCTAACACACCAGCGTAGACATGCCACTGCTAACTAGCATGCATAATATCCACCGAAGGAAAAAGACGTCAAAGAAAACGGGCATACACTCCCAGTGGGGTGCAGATGATGAATTGTAGTTATTCTTTCTTTCGATCCCGGGACCCATTCGTGGCTCACAAAGCAGTAGGTCTACTGAGTCAGGGGTGACTCCAGCGGGGAGGGGGACAAGCCCCCGTTGGGGAAGGATACACCCCGTAGGGAAAATTTTCCCATTTCGTCTGGGAGACTAAATATGCCCGATAAATAGGCTTATATACATATATAATTCCGACGACAGTCAGTCGCTCCGACGATCTGCTTGATTTTGTTTTTAGGAAGGGCAGATTCTTCAATTCAAATTCAATATTTTCCAATATTCGTAAATGAAATCCACTTTTCCAAAATTTTCTTCAAAAAGTCAAAGTGTTTTAAATTTTCTTCAATAAAAAATAAAAAAAAAATCAAACTTTCTTTAATGAAAACCCAAAATTTTAAATTTTGCAAGAAGAGGTCAAAAAAAAAACGCGAAGCGCTCCGAATTTTTTATGGTCGACATCTTTTCGGCAACATGTCGCCTTTTGTCGGGGCCCCAGGATGCTGTCCACCTGTCAGGGAACTTTCGGCCCCCAGCTCCCGTCTGGCAACTTGAATCTGCCGCCACCCAGTGCCCGGATTGGAGTAGGCCTAAGTATAGCACGACTGTGGTCACTAATTTCATTTTTAATCTGTACAGGACTTGAAGATTAGTTGGAATGAGGGTTATCCTAAATACTCACAGGCTACGAAGAAATAGTCCCGCACCACAACACGGTTATGCTTTTATCGACTTTAAGGAAAAAACTACCAGCAGGCCCGTAGCCAAACAAGGTTATGAAGAAGGGCGAAATGGCCTCCAGGGGTGCGAAAATTTTTCAGGGGGGGCAAATGTGTAAAAATGTGTTAAGTCAATGACAACTTGAAACTTTCTAGGGTGCGAAAAAATTTCAGGAAGGCTTTGTCCCCTGGCTCCCTCGGCTACGGGGCTTGGTAACCCGTTTTCTAATGAAATATCACTTATACAACCAAACGTCATGGTGGGAGGTGCTTTTGACAGTTGTAGGACCCCCTCCCCATATCCACTTTGTTAGTACGTTCCCATATGATTCGATGGAACAGTTCCATATACCAAGAGCGCAGCCACTTAATTAGTTTCCCCTAGAAAACTTGGAACAAAGATTACCATTACCTTCATACTATTAACATACCTGTCCCCAATAAAAAGTATTTTCCCCGAGTCAGCTATATACCCCCTTGAACACGTCTGGCAACGGGCGTGACTGCATATAAAGGGTACTAAATACTACACGTACACACATAACCGAAATATGTTTACGATTGATGAGAAATCACATACGAGTACCCGTTTGAGAGAGATGGGGCTGTCCCCACCTACATCAAGGATGTATCAACATTTTGAGTCCTAAAAACTGATGTTTATGCTTTTCGTGTGTTATGTCACCGATACCTTGCAATGTAGTGTATTTTTGCGTCGTAGTAAGCATTGCTCGTTGCTACATCATGCTCTATGCTATGGATACGGTTGTTACCTAAATTCAGCCTTACCGAAACATAGTAATGGCCCTAACTTATGGGTCATTGATAACGTGAATGTTTCTTAAAAGCTTTTGTCCGAAGTTTGGACCAACCGGAAGAGCCATTTCGGCGTATATTCGCGTCTTCACGTCGGACACTTCGAGTGGACTATCGTACCAACAGCTTGAACAACTCTGTTAAAGAAGGAAAAGGATACTTTACATTACAATACAGTTGTGACGTAGCAAGCAGGCCAACTTAGTCTAGCACAGTGTAAAGGCCCGCGAAAAAAGTATCCCGGCATGTCTTGTTGCTACGGGCAAGGGGTCTACATTACTGTAAAGCACAGCCAATAGAAAACTAACTATCGTTATCACTATCACTAGCACACTGCAGCATTTACACTGCAGCTTAAACATACATATTCATCAGTCAGTTCTACGTGCCTGTGCACCAATACATGCCCATCCAGCATTGGATTTTCTTGGGACTGTACTGGATCAATCGTACTAGGCTAGTACGCATGAGTCTGCAGTGCAGGCATAGCTCAACACGAAGAAAGGTCGCTTTTTGAAAAACCACCTTTTTGACCATCTAGTGCTGGGTAAGCCTTGCCTCCTGTGGAAACAGATTTGGAAACTTTTTTGCTACTTTTTGGAAAGGAATTGCAAATGGTTGGATATTTTTCCTTAAAGTTCGGAGCGATTTGAACTTTTTGTAGACGATTCTTGCAACCACTTGTTAAGCGTCCACCAAAGTTAGCAATGGCTCAGATGTTCTGTCTAGAAAGCGATCGCATTCCTCGGTCTTTTCCAGACAAAAATATTTTAAACGACAAAAGAGTCATGGATAACTTATTAGCAGCTGAGGAATCGTATATTCTTACTTCGGATTACTTTTCCAATGGGTTTCAAGGCGACATAAGGCCGGCAATGAGGAAGACCGTTGTAGAATGGATGTTCGAGGTGAGTTTTGCCCATGCGGCTTTCCCGTTTTTCAAAGAAAAAATGTTTAAAATGACGAAAAATAAATCGCAAAATATTTTTAAAGTGCAGAACAATATGTTAGCTTCTTGACCGTACCATTTTTTAGTTATTTTCGGCTTCTGACAAAAAATGAAAAATATACTAAAAAATATGTCGGAAATTGTAACCCATGTCAATCACATACAAGTATTAGTCCACTATATTATTCCCCTAATTGTGAAAAAGTGAACATTTTTTGGAAACGATTGTAATAAAAGTACGCCTATGATGTAGAGCTCAAAATATCATGCATTTTGATTCGTTATTCCAACCCTTTATGTTAAATTACGAATATTTTATGAATTTTTAAAGTGTTTTTCAGTTTTCGCCAGTATTAACACGTAGACTGTAGGAAGTATCACCACGCTGCGCGGCATGTACAACCACCTATTGCATTGTACAGTATTATGTATAGCAATCACGTTACAGTGTTGGCATATGCATGTTCGTACACTTCAGTACGTTAACAGTGTGGCAATTGGTTTAGTGTGTACGAATAGTCAACCCGCATATAACAACGCAATAGTCACTGGTATGTAGAACTATGTATGTGTATATTACTAGGGAAGTTGGGTGGTCGGTGGGTAAGGTGTCTGTGTATGCCTAGATTTGTGTACAGGATACGTCGTGTACTTTGTCAGTTTGTGAAGCATGGGCGTGTAAGCTGAAGTTTTATGTGGATTAGCCACGTCTAGGAAAAGTTGGCAAGGATTCCAAAAGGATTTTGAGTTCACTAGTTTAGGGTTTTGACACGAATTTGATGTTATTTATATATTCGTGTGGTAATCGTGATGTCCCCAGCACTTGGGTTTCTTTTATTGCTCCTTGCTCCCATGGTTTAATAATCCTTTTCAGAGACCTTAGACTAACTTACTTGCCTTTTGGGGAAAGGTTTTGGGGAAGGGGCCGGGAAGGGGAAGTTAATTTTCGGATTTGCATTCGATTTAATCTCGTTTGCGAAATTTCACCATGACATTGGGGAAAATTGAGGTGCAATGTACCGCAACATTCATGTACTTCCTCGTTGAAATAATTCAATATTGAGTTTATTTTTATTATCACACTGTTCTTTAGAATTCGTCATTCTGTTTCTTCAACTGTTTTTACAAATCGCTGGAAGATCAACAATAGGTATAATTATAGACAATAATTACGTCGGCAGTGTCTGTTCTGCGGCCTAGGCGGCTAGGACAAATGGTTTTTTCTTTTCTTTTTCTGAATTTAGACCTAGGGGCCTAGTATTTTTAATCCCATGGTATTTTTCGTATTTCAGCCAGGGGCCTATTGCAATAGGACCTAACATTTTCCGCAGTGTTTAAACCCTGTGTCTTCCTTTTTTTTTTTTTTTAAATTCTCGATCTAACGGCAAACGCCCAGTAAATAAACAGCATAGGCAAGGCCTATTTATAACTGGCCGCGCCGCTCATTTGCGTACAGCAAAATATGATAGGCCTACATCGATGATCGATTGAAGTATTCACTGAAGACGTTTTCAGAGGCACTGAATTCACGATTGCCAAGGTACCCTCGGAGTCGGGGGGGGAGGGGGCTGTTGAGCTGGAATATGTAGGCCTATGTGATAAAGCAGTACAACAAAAGGAGAGTTCGGAGATTTCAAAGGGCTGTTAGAGCGATGGGTATTCTCTTTTTATATGGAGTAATTTCCCGAATGAAGTCTTGAGAATAAGCTGCTCCTTAACACCAGGAGTGTCAATCATAACTTATCTTTTCTGACCAATTATAGGCCTTGTCTGAAAAAAAACCCACACACGCACGATGGGATATCGTACGTAAGCTACGCACATTACGTGTAATAAGCAGGTACTTTTTCTATGTCAAATTTCTGAGAATTTTTTAAACTTTTACTTTCATAGGTTTGTTACAAATTAAAACCCATTTGTCTATATATATAGAAAGTGCTATTTAAAAGACGACAATATTTTAATGCTTCACGTATTGAAGTAATAACTCAATGTTCTTGAAATTGTAGGACTGACAAGTTACATGTGCGTTTGATCATCGATAAAAGGTGACTTAAAAACCAAAAATATCTTTTTTTTTGTTCTACGAAAGAATGGAGGTACGTTATGTTGAATTGTCACGGTGAAGTGTTCTCACGAAATATTCCGTTTTTTAATTTATCTTTTGCTGCCTTTGTATTGGAAACTAGAAATCGGGACTTGAAAAACACGGGTCAGAAACACATATGTGCCACAGGGTCCAATGGCCCAGGCCCCATTAGCTAGACATGGTGCTGGAGAGGGTGCGAGATAATCTCCAGGGTGTGACATTTTATTTTGGTGGGGGCATGCTTACATTAAAAAAGGTAATGATAATTCTATTTTGCTTGTGGATTCTCCTCCACATCCTTGGCTACGGGCCTAAGATAAAATTTGTGTATTCTGCCCAGTCCTGCGCACCAAACTGGGTCCTCTACAAGTTGGTTTTACATTGGATAGGTGAATCTATAAAGATATGTAATGACTAAGTTCATGCGTTAAATTTCACACACCTACTGCACTGTATATTTTGAGCAGTTATTTTTTTCACCTAGACAGCTACTGAGGTAGCCTCTGATAATTCCGCATCTTTTTGGATAAAAAAACCAAGTGATTAAGTCTCATACCATACGATATGGAGCGCTATTAATTCACATTCCGATGGGTATCGAAATAAAAGTACTCTCGCCGTGCAACATTTGCAAACGCACCCAACTTTGCGGAAGTCAAGTTCAGCTGTTATTTCACAGTGATTTACGCGCGCGAGTTAATGGCGCGAAATTATGTTGGTCCTAAATTTCATCTTTTATTAACGAGTTGAAATAACTGAGAATCAATATAACACGGTGGTGTGTTGAAAACAATAGCATACAATGGAATTCATTTCACTGGATGGGTCGTTCCTTTCTTTACGTTTTAATTTCAAATCAGATTTAGAAAAAGTTCCCTAGAATTATTGACCTACTCGTAACTAATGGATTCTTGGGATTTAACTTAGAATTCATGTCCAATAGTGGACGGGAATACAATTATGTAATACTTATAGACATGAACAAGGGGTGACTATTTGTTCTCAATATTGGGGGGGCATGACCATGATGATCCCGTTTTTAAATAATTTACTGTGTGAAAAACCAGATAACGGGCGATTTTTCAATTTTTTTGGGGGGGGGCACATGTCCCCGGGATCAATGAATGACCTTTTCTGCACATTTTCCTTGCTTTGCTATCGTAATAAAATGTCAGGGTTACATTTTTGCAGTACACAATCCATAATTTTTCTTTTTCTTGTTTGGTTTCAGGTTTGTGAAGAACAGAGATGTGAAGAAGAGGTTTTTCATTTAGCAGTTAATTATTTAGACAGATATTTAGCCAGTGTAAAAATTAGGAGGACACATTTCCAGCTCGTCGGGGTGGCTTGCATGTTTCTCGCCTCGAAATTAAAAGAAACAGTGCCAATGACAGCGGAAAAATTAGTCATATATACAGACAATTCCATCACCTTGGAACAGTTAGTGGTAAGTAAGAGGCTTTGTTGAGTCAGCTATGTTCGTTTGGCCATTCATTTGTTGTCGCAATGTTCCACAGTTCTGCTAAATTAGGCTTCTTGGCATGATATATTGTCACGAAAAATATGTACAAGTGTATGTCAGAGATTGGTTTAGAAAGGGTTGAGTTCACTACATCGGACCACTAGACTGAAGAACGGCGAAGACCTAATCCTAATCTTAAGCATAATCCTAAACCAAGTCCAAGTCCTTCCCAGGCCAGCCCATAGCCGCATTCTGAATCTAATGCTGTATTTACCCGAATCTTAACCCTATCTCTACGGTCTACCCTGAAGTAAATTTTGGTGAAGTGGATCTTCGGCCTGGCGAGTAGCGAGCGAACCTTCGATCTATTAAACGGTCTAGTGGGCAATCCTCATTTGGGAGTTTTGCACGACATTGTAATTACCAATTTTAAAACGACACAAGAATACTCAAGACTTCTTGCTTTAAACATACAATGTGTTCATGCCATTATTGAAAAACGCACGTGGTACTCTTCCGACCGTGTGTAATGTATTGCGCAGTCATTTTAGCGTAAAGACAGCTGTTCTTCGCGCTGAATGGAACCTAGACGAAAAAAGGTATTGTTTATCAGTCGTTTCCTCTTTTTCGGTGCTGTGATTGGTCAAAACCTTTGGCGCGCGCGGTATGATGGAAGTGTAACAAAAGTTCGCGCCGTCGAGGGACGTATTTTTCCTGTCCTGGTAATTGAAAACGGCGGGACACTGAAAGCCGGGTTTATTGTACTGCAACCGGTTAGCATACTTTTCCTATTTTTTGGCGCAGTGTGCGCGAGCTTTAGACTAACCCTCTCAGGCCAGACTGCACTGGTGAATTGCATTTTACGTAGTCTCGTACAGTGTGCTAATGTGATAATGTTGTTTAGTGTAGACTTCCCGGCAAGTTTTTAGCTGGACGAAGATATTGCTGTGTACTGCTTAATACGGTATGGTTTAGTTTCTTCCGAGGTTATCGCTCGTTTCACAATTGCTTAAATTAATTCCTGGGTATCCCTTGTCTGTTTGACAGTACTTTAACTGTGGAAATCAGTGTTCATTCGGTAAGATTAGATTACTAGCCAAAACTAAAAATTTTCTGGATAGCTTTAGTTCTGGGAGAGCTACTTTGGTAGTTCAGTCGTAATTGACATTAAGCTCTGGCTCGCTTAAGAAATGGTACTTCTCAGTAGAAAAAGAAAGCCAGCGCATCTCGGTTGTCCAAGTAGCCTACATGTTTTCAAAGACCTGAGAACCTTAACATTATTGTAACCTGCGCTTTTTACGTGTCCAAAAATTCTTAGTGCTGAGGTATAGTACAGTATAGATGAAAGGTTTAGTCTACATTGTGTAAAGTAAAGCCGTAACGATTTCAAGCTTAGGCCTGACTTATAGTAGAAACAGTTCTCACTTCTTAGATCGTATTAAGTTGTAATCTACTTTTGTAGTACTTTTCATGTTAGACTTACACAGAGGCCTAATCAGGATTATCAACTTCTCTTCTCCCAGCCAATTTCATCTCTGTTGTGTCATCAGTTACAATCCTCTTAAGTCAATTACATTCACATGTACTACTGTCCATCTAAGTGGCTTTATTTGTTTGCAAATATGAAAGATTACCAGAAAAAGGATGGGAAGACAAGCAGTAAACCCATTGTCCTTAGTTCCAAATCCTCTTTCCTTTTCTCCCTCAAAAGTTGCAATTGGCACCCTTTTCATATGACCTAAGAGGGATAATAGAAAGAGTGTCCTATCTCTAAAGTGTCCCTTGATTAAACCTGGGAGTTGCCACAGAACCCTGCTCAAAACCCCTTTTCATGATCATGGTGGCATTAGCTTCAATAGATTAGCCAGGGTCTTCCCACCCACTGTTTAGGAACCTTCCACAGGATTTTGACCCCTAAGGGACAAGAGAAAGAAGTATTGATTTGACTGCAACTTCTGTCAGGGATTACAGATCAGAGAGAAAGGCTTGTCCCTTCTTAATTCTTTGACTGTGTCACCCAGTGGCCCAAGTATCGGCAAAAATTGGTTGTTTTCTCATATGTGCACAAAGGACTTTGGCAAACTGGGCAAAGCATTTGAATGCTAAGATGTGGAAATCTTTTGTTAAGAAAGACTGTTGACCCCTGTAGAATGGAATCAATTGGCTTCCTAAATTGAGAAATCAATGTTGTGCATGAAAGAATTGAAAGGAGTTTATTCCAAGATACAAATTCCTTATATTGGACTAACTCATCCTGTCTGCTCCTGATATGTCTGCATGCATGCCCTCGTTATAACTTGTCAGTATTGCTGCATTATTGTGCATTGCATACTTGACTAATTGATTCCCATTTGTATTTGAAGATTTTAAAAAAAAAAACCTTTTATTTCCTTACAATATTTTTACTGAAACCCAAAGAAAGTTAGATTTCAAATTTAATTATTGCTTTGCCCTCGGTTTTTGCAGAATGATTATAGTCACAGTCGCATCCTATGGTTGGAAGAGCCATATTGATTGGATTGCCATTTCCCATCTCCCTAAAAGACAAGTGAAAAAAGTTATTAAGGACTAATTAAATACTATCATAACACAATTTTGAGTATTCAGTAAGTTTTGCCAGGGTTTCAGTCAAGGGGGGTGGATTCGTCCCCTCTTTCCAGA
Organism: Holothuria glaberrima; assembly: GCA_009936505.3. NCBI lineage: Eukaryota > Metazoa > Echinodermata > Holothuroidea > Aspidochirotida > Holothuriidae > Holothuria > Holothuria glaberrima. The sequence goes on along the minus strand of WURT03064615.1, from coordinate 9,390 downwards.
AGGAGGGTAACCCCCCCTTTTCATTTCCATAAAAATAAAAAATTTGTCAATATCTTGGTTTCCTACTAAAGAAGAGGACACTTTTGCAGCAATGTTTGAACTTACATAAGCAAATGGCCTTTAAAACCCTTTAAATTGCATCTCATAGAAGCCTTAAAGCATGCTTTTGTCCAATCCTGAACCCACTTGTAACTTTGGCCAAGGGCAGCATCAATTTAGACTTGGGGTTTAGCAGTAATAAATCTCCCCCCCCCTTTTTTCTGAGTTTCTGGCATGTAATTTGTGGCATGCATAACTATGCCATGATCATGGAATCAATCCATGCTCTAGAACCTGACTAGCATTTAACAAACCAGTGTTCTCATAGGAAGGGCTGAGGAAGTTTTCTGTTTTTGTATGATCCAGAATACCGGATAGCCTGATGGTTAACAAGGTGACATCTTTGGCTTGCAGACTTTACTTGAACCAAGGAGCTGGAATTGTTGCAACTCACATGGCTCTACACTTACTACTTTGAAATTCACTCGCCAAGTCGGGCAAGCAACCACTGAAATTCGTTTGCCCTGGCATTTCCCACTTGCCAGTGGTTGGGCAGACAAACTGATTCCCACATGGCCCCAAGCAGTCACACAGGTGACAGCAAATCCTTGATATTACTCTCAACAATTATCAAATTGTACCTTTCTTCCATCTTTGGAGATGAAATAGTTATTAACCTATTACACATTTAAAGTAGTGAACAGCATTTTCATGTAAGGGTTCTCAACCCAACAGCCTGGGGACCCTCATCCTTTCTTCATGGGAATAGTACTGCAATGTTATTAGTGAAATGATATTTTTGATCTTGTGAAGTTTGTTGAATGACTTGGTATAAGTTTTTTAATTTTATCATGATTTTTCTTTTCTTCACTTTTTCTTCAGGAAACAGAACTGAATATTTTAAACACATTAAAATGGGACTTATCAGCAGTAACGCCGCAGGACTTTCTTCCTCTCATTCTTGATAGACTTCCTGTTGCGCCCCATCAAGCCCACCAGTTACACAAATGTGCTCAAACGTTTGTCGCCCTCTGTGCTTTTGGTAATTTTCATCTTTCAATTTCAACTTTGGGCGACATTGGCCAAAATATAGATAAGATGGAGGAATGATATTCTGGTGAGATGAGGTTAACAATTAAGGATGAAAGATTGTGTGGCAAGGTCGATTTTGAAAAACCTGGGAGTGATCGTTACGCTTTGTGCAAATTTGCAGTGTTGTTGAATTCAAGTGTGTTGTTCTAGATAAGAAACAGTTCTTTCCACCTATCTTTTGTTTAAAATCCTTGGATTACAAAGGTAAGATGAATTAAGCAAAAAATTTTCTGAAGTAGGAATTTCACTGACATACCTAATGTAGTCATTTAAAGTAAAGTCAGTTTCACCAATATTGGCTTGGCATAAAGTTAGTAATCAATCAAATGAAAGTTTCTCAACTGTTTGACCAACTTTTTTTTTTACCTTTTTGTTTTAATGATGGGGTGGGGGTTTCCCCTTTTTTCCCAAGCTTCATAATAAAATCTAGAAAATAGTAGGGATTTTTATGATCCTATTTCATCTTTTACTCTAGATTTAAAAGGAGGAATTTATTTGGAAGACATGTAGGAGGAGAGAGGGAGGAAAACAGTGGGGGAGGAGAGGAGGGAAGCACATGAGAACACAGTCTCATAAGGTTCATGTAAAATATACTTTGTTGAAATGAAAAAAGTTGCCAAATAAAATTTATGGCTAATGAAGTCCAGTGCAGACAAAACTCTGATAGAGGGCGCTCTCTTAGAATAGGCCTGAACTCTTTGAATGTTATGCTCCCTTACTATACCAATACCTAAAGCTTTTCATACCTCTGTCAATGAATTTTTCCACATTCATGCGTAACATAAGATTTCATGCCTGTGCCCAGGGATATGTGGTTAAGGGTAAGGTGTCATCCTGGGGTGAGGGGGTTGGACAATTATAGAATTTTGTATCACAGAGATCAATTGAATGCATAAATGAGGTACAATGCATAAATTAGTAGTCTGGACATGGTGTGCAGGGCTCAGGGTACGATGCAGGAAGGAAGGTCACATGAACCACCCACCCCCTGAGCTTACTTGGGTACAGGTCTGGATTAATAAAGGCTGAACTTTATTGATTATAGTTCTTTATTTTCAAGCCAATGCACAAGGAAAATCTCCAGCATACAGTGACATAGATGTAGGAAGCAGTTCTTGACTTGGAGGGTTGAACATTGTTTTGGACCCTCCCTTTAAAAAAAAAAAAATTGGATATTTGAAGGTCCTTAGATGCAATTTGGTGCACCATATTCATCATTGGGCAATTTTTATGGGAAATTACTGCAAATTTTTGACATTGTTTACCAGAGGGAACTTGTGAAGAACGTTCGTCCATGAATTGGTTGGAAAGGTGCAATAAGCATGCTTCTGCCCCAATGCACTCTTTGCTACCCTCCTTCCTCACCCCACCAGCTTCCTATGTAAATGCCCTGTTTCGTTGACTGGTTTAAATAACAAATTAACAAATAATCAAAATACCCCAGTGTACACATATAAAAAGAACACTTGAGGGGAAATAAAGGTAAATTTTCATGGGTGTTCAAGGTATTCTAGAACAGTCTGACAGATATGTGAGGAATGTGGGTGATTCAGTTCTAAAATTTCCATTTATTTGGCAATTTTTGTCATGAATACCCATAGGGGGTGGTGGTAGACTCCTAGGATTTTCCTTCATTGACCTTGCGGGCTGCAGGTATGCTGTACCACCTGTTTCAGTTCAATAGACTCCCTCTTCTATATGTTGCTTCCCCTGGTATCACAGACTGGTGTGCACAACATAAATAGCACTAACCTCACAATTAGCTCACGTAGAGATGCTTTATCATCATCCTTTGTCCACCAAGAGTGTCTGCCGCCCTCCTGTAGGTATTCAACCTGACGACCTTGTGGGAGGCTAACGATTCTGGCGACTGGCTGTTAAGTATTCTGTGTTGCTTTTTCCTAGTCCTCACTCTTCTCTATTTAAAATGCCCCATTGGTTGTCCAAAGTAGTGATCAGAGTTCTGAAGATTTCAATTGGGTGATGATCTTCCATGTTTCATTTCTGGTTTAAGGTTATTATCTTGTAAGGAAGACAGGTTTAAAATAGTTTTGATTGGATGTGGATAAAACGGAATGCTTTTTAAGGCCATTGTAAAATTTGAAGAAGGGAAAAGGTAGATCTGTTGGAATGTAAATGTTTTATGCAGAGATTTAAATCCATCTAGGGGCAAGATATATTACCACTTCTTTTGGTTCAGAACAATCTGATGTATTCGTTCTGATAAATTTGAGTTTTTCACAGCTTTGTGAGCTGATGGAAATAATGACATTGTCAAATTACTAAGTTTCCTTAGTCTTGAAAAGTTTGTTCCCTTTGTGCATTGTGGAGGGTCGTCGAAGTAGATTCAATAGATCTCTTTACAGTGGTGACTTGCATTGTAAAAGCTATTATTCGTTTTGTTAGTACCTATAAATGGCATGTGTGGGAAACTCACTTCACTCCCTTTTACAGTTGGACCAAAGACTTTCTAACTTCATAGTTTTCTTTGTTCAATTTAATTTTAAGTTTTCTCTCATTCATCAGTAGCTTTGCGTGACTTCGTGGATATATCACTCCAATGTTGGATTTTGAAAGTTGCATAAGTCTGTGTTTAATTTAATAGCAACATACAGAGCCCTTTGTATTGATTCCTTTCTTCAAAAGGGAAGGTTAAGATAGCTCAACCACCTATGATATGTACGTTTGCAAGTAGGTGTCGTGTGCAATTTCAGATGGGAGAAGGGGGCCGGGCGGAGGAGATAAGGGCTGCAGGACACAAACCCTCAGTCAAAGTAATTTTTACCTATCAAACCTTTTAAAGAAAATTGAACTGTTATCCCTGAGCTATGAGTTCAACCTGTATTGTCTAGCTGTAAATAACTTCCCCGCTTCATTTTACCCACGAAAGTTTGTTTTCCTAGAAAAGTGTTGCCTCAGCGATATTAGATACTAGATGAGGTTTAACAGTCCAGTTTCCAACCAGCAGAAGACATCTCTTGAAGTTCAGGGGTTTCTCTTACCATAGATTCAGTGGGAGTAGGCAAAAAAAAGCTACCTTTCAAAATTGGTAGCTTTTATTTAAAATGAGGTATTTTCAAGGAGGAATGTTGGACTTAATCAGCCAAAGTTACACAAGATAGGTATGAATGAGAATGCTACCATAAACTTTTAAACCAAATGCCTCTCTGTTTCTCCTTGAGTGAGGAAATTGATGTGGGAGATTCTTCCTTCTGAAAGGGGTAATATTGTGCTTGAAATTTGGAGCCAGAAAGTTTAGATGGTGAAAGATCATCCTCCGAAATCCTGCCACTATTTGAAACTTAAGACAACTTCCCAGCCTTCTCAGACGAAATTAAATAAACAGCAGTAATTAATAACATTGATGGAGGGATAAGTTTTCTCTTGGAATCTGGAATATGAACAGGATTTTTACACCAGGAAGATAGTTCATCTCCATGGAATACAGTTTGGGACATGGCTGTACTCTTTAAAAAAAAGGAAAAAAAAAATAAGAATACACTGTTTCATTTAATGTTTGGCTTCTTATTGAGGAGTGACTGACTGGGTTCAGATGGCTTTGCTTGATTGGGCGTAAGGACTGATATTGTACAAAGAACTTGCTAGTTTTACATAGTGTTTGCTAGGATGCTTTTATGGTGATATTAGTCCCTTCCCTGTCTCCTTAACCCTTCGTACCTGGGCTTCTCTGTCAATGCAGGCAATTGTAGAACCAGTAGTTTGGACTTGGGGGGGGGGGGGAGACATGCAAATTTTAATCAATGTAGCCAGATACCTGACTTCATGATTGGCTCTTAAAAATCATGTGACAACATTTTTGTCTGAATTCATGTATATAACTCCTTTGGTCACCCATAACATTAGCATGCTCTGAAATGTTATGAAAGCCTTGAAAGGTACTTGTTAAAAAAACATCTGCACTTAAGTCTATTGAGAGGTTCGTTTGCTTTTGTAGTGTTACTGTACACAACCTGTGGTCCACCAAGAAAAGGCCCATGGCATGAGCTATGTAAAAGTTAAATGTGCCATGGTCTACAAGATGTTTCATGGGGTAAGGGGTGATCACTGGTCTGCAAGATTAAGTAACTGATTGTTAGGTTACCTTCTTGGTCTCATCTTTGCCCTCTGTTTAGTCAACATTGACGAAGGGAAGAGGTTTCACCCCACAGAAAAAATAAAAAAATTTAGTCCCTAGGAAGATAAACAGAAGTAACAGTGGTTGTCATGTACCAAGGAGCTTACATTGATTTGTTCACTAGATGGCATTCCTCGGTGTCTACCAGAATAGGGTGTTGGGGGATTGTCTTCTATGCAATTTAGTTTGTTCTTGTTCTGTCCTTTGAATTGCAAACAAAAGATAGCAAATCCCATTTTGATGTTCAGTGGGAAGAGAGGGTCCTAGGCTAGCAAGAACTATGTTTGGTAGGAGTGGGTTTACATACTGGTTTTATAATGAGTACAGTACCATGATAACTCCTGTAAAGAACAAAAGTCACATGAGACAATTTGTCTTGTCAGGCTTGTGAGTTGGAAGCATCAGTTCTGAGTTCACAGTAAGTGCTAGAATCTTCAGTTCCGCTTGTGATTGAGTTATAAGTTGGGTGCTTAATTTCTTGCCAGAAAAAAAAAAATTCCTTGTTCCTTTGTGAATACTTTAGAAATTTATAGGTTATTTTATCCTGGTTTTGGGCTATGAAATGGTTTGGTAGGCTGTTTTGATATCTTAACATTTTCTGCAAATTGCTGACTGCAGAAATTGTCCTTTCATTGACTGCTTAAAAGGAGTAAGCAGTTGCCTGAAGTTTTCAAATGTCACCTGATCTTACTAATGTCCTATTTTTTCACTTAGGAGCATCTTTCATTCAGTTTTAGAATAAAAATATTGAATATCAAAAGGTAAACCCAAGACCAGAGCTCGAAATAACCGGCAGCAGCGACAGCCATGGCTGTCGTGCCCTTACTGATGGCTGTGGTGCCCCTTACTAATTGTCCTATGAAATAACATAGACCAACAGCCAATTTGCTTATTTTGGCTGTGCCCTTTTCCAAGCTTATTTCGAGCCCTGCAAGACATAAGTCTGCATGAATTTAACTGATAAGAAGCAAAAATATTGGCACCAATTAAAAGAAGCCATTCCTGAATAAGTATTCTAGGGTATATTTATTCAAATTTGGTGACTGCACTTTTCCTTTAAGGTCTCATTGGAAGATGCATGTGGACATCGTAACCATAAAAAAGGATCAGTTATCTCCCAAAAGAGATGACTTTCCAAACATGCCCCAATTTGGATGGGTATTAAGATAGGAAGAGGGGTGGGAGATGGAGTAGTCATTACCCACACCTCTGGTAGCTAATTTATAAAGTAAAATTCTGGAGTATAATTTCAAAAAAGTGATAATGGAGAATTTAGCAACAAGAAAAATTGACCTGTAAAGGGGTCATATTAATTTTCTTGTTGCTACGGACTAATTTTTATCTCTTTTAAGTAGTCCTTGTTTTTTTAAGTTCCCTTCTCTGGGTCACAATACTTTTTTCACAGTTGCACAGTTGTAAAGACAGGTACAGTATCAGCTTAGGCTAGCCAGTAGCACATTCCACTTCACACAAATTTCAATGAGAGAATACAAAAGACAGGAAAGAAACTGTCACGCTTGAGAGATTGTAAATGCCAAGATCTTTTTTGTTGTCAGCTTCCAAATTTTTTTTTTTTTGGATGCACTTGGCTGAGTAGAGCGTGGGAACTCCAAGTTCAGCTAGCTCTCAAAGTAACGCAGTGCATTAAACTAAAATTTGGGTAACAAATGAAGTGGGTCTGGGTAAATACATGCATACTTACTCATTTAAGTTGTAAAAGGTATGCAGGATGTAAGTAGGGGATTCCCGTCCTGTCATGAATAAATATCCCCAATACACACATAACCATTGACAACCTGCTGGGGGGGGGGCATGGGGAGTGGGGGGGCCTAGGAAAGGAGGTGAGCAGCCTAGGGAAGGAGGTGAGGGTGGGGGGTATGCCTAAATTAGTGTGAAGGGTGGGGTGGAGATAGACAAGCTATTGCTACTTGCTAGAGTTTATTGGTGAAACTGAATTGAATAGGCTCAAGTAATAATGATTTTAACTTCATTTGTATGCCATGTTGATGCCTTGGAAAGTGTAAAACACAACATTTACCCTTAAGAAGTAATGAACAGTACTGATTTCCTAATGGTAAATATTGCTGGCACATTGGCAGTTGGATGATAATCATTTTAATATATAAGCTATATTTACCCAAGTAACTTTGTATCTCACAACATTGTGTGTCCTTTACTCACAGATTTTTTTTTTTTTTTGTTGTGTGTGTGAAGATTTTTAAAAAGTTCAAAGCTAGGGAAGTGTCATAGTACTTAAGCTCTGAGCAAGCGACATCTAATTAATATGCAAATCACCTCTTTCAATGTAGGGGGCAGGAGGGGGAGGAACGTGGTTAACAACTGTGTTGAAAATAAAATATTGACTACAAACAAGGTCTTCAAGTTTAAATTTTTTTTGCAACTGAGGTGATAATGTATAGTTGTTTCTACTTCGTCCACAGAATTTAATTTTGCTATGAGTTCCCCATCGACATTAGCAGCTAGTAGTATATCAGCCGCAGCATATCATCTAAGGATTTGCATTCCAGATTTAACATCCAGGCTACATCGAATAACGCATATTGAAGTTGTAAGTATTACCAGTGTTAAAATAGAAAAATATCCTTTCCTTGCCCAGGAGGCATTCCATGTGATTCCACTTGTCAAGCCTCTTGGAAATTAAGGGTGCATTTACCCTAGATCCAGATCTGATCGCCTGATGTTATCAGTATATCGTATTACATGTATTAGGCTTGATCCTGGTGCATTTACACTTGTCTCGTACTCTGATCCTCCTCCGTGCTTTAGTGGAAGTGGCCTCCAAATGAATTACGAAAGACAAGCACACGCACGTGCGCATCAAATGTAAACAAAAACACAGGTGTAGGGTTATGCATGTACCAGCTGGTGGCATTTACACCTTTGAAAGTACTCCTCGTTATGTTACAATGTAAGATCACCGTTGATCTAGGGTCACCCTTGATCCTAGAGCATTTACACTACAAGTTTTGATGGCCTGCGCGGGGTCTGATCCTCCCCTCTTACCAGGATCAAAATCGGGCAATCAGATCCAGATCTGATCTGCATATACACTACAAATTTGATCAAATAGACTCTACACTCAAGCAGCTCTATTAGAAACATGGTACCATGACATTTGAAAATATATGCTTGCAAAGTGCAAACGTTATAGTACTACTGGAAACTGCAGTTCATGTGTCTAGTTTTTCCAGTACTGCACGTCTGATCCAATGGTATTGTACGTTTGTGTGAAACTTTCGTGTACTGCTTTTAAAATTTTTTAAGGTTAGTACCAATGAAAATTCCATGGTTAAACTAACTTTTCTGAATGGAGTAGTGGACAAATGTGCAATTGATAGTTTGAGTGCAGGATTACCAATGGAAGTTGATTGATATTAGCTTAGCTTAGGTACAGTAAATGAAGGGTAGGCATTCTAGTGTGTAGGATTTTATATAAGGCTCCAGTACAAGAGAAAAATCACTATGTTAAAGTCAAGAAAGAAAAGTCATGCAGTAAATCAGTGGCAGTGTCTGAGGGCCTCAGGGGCTCCCTTGAAGTGAGTAAAATTAATAAAGGAAATTTTGAGTATTGCAAACCATTGAGATGGCAAATGCGGCAAGTGCTATTGGTATACTGTAGGTACTAATGCAATTGTGCGAAATAGTCTCATCCGGGTGTCTGGCACCATCATAAAAATACTTAATGCCACAAGAAGTGATGGATGCCATCAGTACAATGTCTGTTACCTGGCAAAACACTTCCAGTACATCTATGACTGGTTATATTTATCTTAAGTGGCAAACAGTGGCAACTTTTGTCTTTAGAAGGTATGTTTGATGCCTTCTCAGTAGTCTAAGAGTTGCACAGAAAGCTGCATTTAACAGAAAATAAGAGACATTCAAAGAAACTAACAGTTCCTTTTTAGTGAAGTGTGCCATTCAAGCACTTTCAATGTGTGGTAAGCAAGAAATCCAAATAGGTTATCTATTGTTGGGACTATTTAAGTTGGCAGGTCTCTCTCCCAAACTTAACTGTGCAAATATTAATTTCTATTTTGGCACCACCTTAAGAACACTTGCCAGTAATTGGGATGATCTGAACGATGTTTAATGATACTGTTGCC